>BQNB010062747.1:0-31815 GCA_026074375.1 Tanacetum coccineum
CCTGAAACTCTCAAACGTCTTCAAGAAGGAGAGGATGAGTAAACCAAATGCCTTCATATATCCTTTGTACATAGTAAAAATAAAAAAATAAAAAATAAAATAAAAATAAAAATAAAAAATAATAATATATAATATATAAAAATAAATTTTAATAAGTCTAATAAAATACTTAGGAAATATTTTTAAGTCATTTGGAATTACTAAAAGGCTTGCCATTACTTCAAATTACAACCCGGTTTAATGTCTGGGCATGGATTACTTTATATCCATGCTTTATGGGAGTAGAGTAATACAATGGTGATGGGGGAGCTGTTCGCCTGATCTTTTTATCTCAATCAACGACTACAGCTCTTTCAGTAGAAACCGAGTCGTTGTTTGAGGGGGGAGAGTGAATGTGAAAAAATCTAAGGAGTTATAAAAAAGACTGTTGGTTGCTATAGAAGTGTAAGTATAAGATGGTTGTTGTATTCTAATGGGTTAATATTTGAAGGGGAGTTTTTTAAACTCACAAGGTCCCAAAGTTATCAATGTTGTAATGTTTAGGGTGTAAAAAGCATTTGCTCTTTGTTTCCTAGCCTTATTAACAAATAGGGACTAAGTTGGCCAATTGCCCAATCTTAGAAATACCTAAAACAAGAAATAAAAGAAGATGGAAACCAAAGGGACTAAATCTGCCAAAGTTTATAACTTAGGAGTATAAAGGGCGGCGAGTTGCCTTTATTGGTCAAAACTTTCGAAAATCGGTCAAAGTCAAAATAATCTCTCTCTCTTTCACGCAACTCGCCGCCAAGAACCAAAACATCAAGTCGCTGATTTCGTGTGTTTTTCGCAAAGGTAACATAATCCTTTATCTATATCACTTATATATGGTGTATATCAATGGAATCGATCGGAATACACATTGAAAGTGTAGAAAATATAGATTTTAGGTCGTTTTAGACATAAATGCCTAATGTAGTGATGTAAGGTGTTCGTTAGATGCTGGAATCATCATTAGGAAATAAGAATAGGTTTTGATGTGTGGTTTTATATCTCAAACCTTAGTGAAGGAGTTGCCATTAATTCTTACCGGCGAGTTGCGTGTTTTTCTTAATGGCGAGTTGCTTATTTTATTATTTATTAATAAAATTACTCAACCCGCCGGTTGCTTTAACGGCGGGTTGACAAACCAGCGGGTTGACAACAGCGAGTTGCTTTTTACGGCGGGTTGACAAACCAGCGGGTTGACTACAGCGGGTTGCTTTAACGGCGGGTTGACAAGCTCTAAAATGTTGCGATCTTTAGTATCCTCAATCCCTTAAACAGTGGGTTTGACTACAACGAGTTGCCTAAAACGCGGTTTGCCAACACGGGTTACTAACGGCGGGTGACTACACAGAGTTGCCTAAACGGCGGTTTGCCACAGCGTGGTTACCAACGGCGGGTTGGCAACAACGAGTTGCCTAAACAGCGGGTTGCCTTATGGCGGGTTGTCTAACAGCGGGTTGTCAAAACAGCGGGTTGCCATAATTTTTTCTATTATTTTAATCCAACAGGTAAACCGCCGTCTCTCGGCGGTTTGGTCGAATATTCGCGGCGGTTTGCTCAATTCTCCTAACGGCGAGTTGGCATTCTGCCTAGCGGCGGTTTGGGCTAAATTTCATATTTTGACACCTTGTGAGCCCAATAATCTATCAAGGCCCATTCAAAGAACTTCAAAATGGCCGTGAATGTAGATAGCTGGTTTGAAGCTATGCAAGACGAAATTCATGAATTTGATCGACTTAAAGCAGGGTATGACACACCATCAAAGTTCCTTTTGGCTAACAATTTCTTCAAGGGTGCCGTGGATCCAACGTTATTCACACGCCAATCAGGCAAACATATTCTACTTGTTCAAATATACGTAGATGACATCATTTTTGCCTCAACAGATCATAATGCGTGTAACATATTTTCAAAAGAGATGAGCTCCAAATTTCAGATGTCGATGATGGGACAAATGTCGTTTTTCTTAGGACTACAAGTTTCTCAAAGTCCCAGAGGCATCTTTATTAACCAAGCAAAATATGCTCTCGAAACCTTAAAGAAATATGGAATGGATCTCTCTGACCCTGTCGATACACCAATGGTGGATCGATTGAAACTGGACGAGGATCTCATGGGGATTCCAGTTGACCAAACTCGATTTAGAGGAATGGTTGGCTCCCTAATGTACCTTACAGCCAGTAGACCCGACCTTGTATTCGCTGTTTGCATGTGTGCTAGATATCAGGCTAAGCCTACCAAAAAGCACTTTGAAGCTATCAAACGTGTCTTTCGGTACTTGAAAGGAACCATTAACATGGGTCTTTGGTATCCGAAAGACAACGCCATGTCACTAACAGCTTATGCAGATGCGGATCATGCGGGATGTCAAGATTCAAGAAGAAGTACGTCGGGAAGTGCTCAGTTTCTTGGAGATAGATTGGTTAGTTGGTCATCAAAGAAGCAACGAAGCACGGCAATATCAACTACAGAGGCTGAATACATCGCCATGTCTGGATGTTGTGCTCAAATCCTTTGGATGCGATCCCAGCTCAAAGACTACGGATTTGACTTCAATAAAATTCCTCTGTACTGTGATAACAAAAGTGCTATTGCTCTGTGCTGTAACAACGTCCAGCACTCTCGCTCCAAACACATTGACATACGGCACCACTTCATCCGAGAGCAAGTGGAAAATAGAGTGGTTGAACTCTACTTCGTGGAAACGAATTATCAACTTGCAGATATTCTCACCAAAGCCTTACCCAGAGAACGGTTCGAATTTCTTCTTCCACGCCTAGGCATGAAGAGTTTGACCCCTGAAACTCTCAAACGTCTTCAAGAAGGAGAGGATGAGTAAACCAAATGCCTTTGTGTATCCTTTGTACATTAAAAAAAAATTAGATATATATATTTGTTTAATAAGTCTAATAAAATACTTAGGAAATATTTTAAGTCATTTGGAATTACTAAAAGGCTTGCAATTACTTCAAATTGCAACCCGGTTTAATGTCTGGGCATGGATTACTTTATATCCATGCTTTATGGGAGGAAAGTAAAACAATGGTGGTGGGGGAGATGTTCGCCTGATCTTTTCATCTCAATCAACGACTACAGCTCTTTCAATAGAAACCGGGTCGTTGTTTGAGGGGGAGAGTGAATGTGAAAACATCTAAGGGGTGATAAAAGACTGTTGGTTGCTATAAAAGTGTAATTATAAGAAGGTTGTAGTATTCTAAGGGAAGTTAATTAATTTTAACCCGAAGGTCCAAAGTTATCTATTGTGGTAATGTTTAGGGTGTAAAAAGCATTTGCTCTTTGTTTCCTAGCCTTATTAACCAATAGGGACTAAGTTGGCCAATTGCCTAATCTTAGAAATGCCTTAGAAATACTTAAAACAAGAAAGAAAAGAAGGGACTAAATCTGCCAAGTTTGTATCTTGGGTGTATAAAGGGGCGGCGGGTTGCAAATCGGTCAAAATCTTCGAAAAACAGTCAAAGGAAAAAAACACACACACACACTCACGCAACCCGCCGCCAAGAACTAACTCACAAATCGCCGATTTCAAGGGATTCTCGCAAAGGTAATCATAGATCCTTTATCTATATCATTTATCATGTGTGTATTTCAATGGAATCGATCGAATACACATTAAAAGGTGTAGAAAAAATAGATTTAGGGTCGTTTTACACATAAATGCCAATGTAGTGTTATAAGGTGTGCGTTAGATGTTGGGATTTGTTCATAAGGCTTATATGAATAAGGTTTGATGTATGGATTCATTTCCCAAACGTTAATAAAAGACTTGCCCTTAATTCTTACCGGCGGGTTGCGTTTTAAAGGGTAAATATACGTGTATTTGATGTAAAGAATGGTAGCAATGTTCATCTATAGCATAGGAATGCCTTAGGAAGTGATTAGTATTGAAATAGGAGGTGCGGGGTTTGAATCTTAAGAAAATGGCCCGAATGGCGAGTTGCGTGTTTTCTTAGCGGCGAGTTGGTGATTTTTTATTATTTATTAAATTACTCAACCCTAGATCTAGGGTCGGGTTACATAAGAAAACCAATGTAGTGTTGTAAGGTGTGCGTTAGATGCTGGGAATCATTCATTAGGTATATATGAATAGGTTTTGATGTGTGGTTTTATATCTCAAACATTAGTGAATGAGTTGCCCTTGATTCTTACCGGCGAGTTGCGTGTTTTTCTTAATGGTGAGTTGCATATTTTATTATTATTATTATTATTTATTAATAAATTAGTCAACCCACCGGTTGCTCCAACAGTGGGTTGCCAACAGCGGGTTGCCTAAAAACAGCGGGTTGCCTAAAGACAGCGAGTTGCCTAACGGCGGGTTGACAACAGCGAGTTGCCTAAACAGCGGGTTGCCTTATGGCGGGTTGCCTAAACAGCGGGTTGCCTAAAACAGCGAGTTGCCATAAATTTTTATTATTTTATTCCAACAGGTAAACCGCCGTCTCTCGGCGGTTTGGTCGAATATTTTATATATTCGCGGCGGTTTGCTCAATTCTCCTAACGGCGAGTTGGCATTCTGCCTAGCGGCGGTTTGGGCTAAATTTCATATTTTGACCCATTTGAGCCCAATAATCTATCGAGGCCCATTCGAATGACCCAGTTGCTTTTCTAATCCCCATCCGGGCTTAGTTAACAAGTAATTGATCCTGTTGGATAATTGATAGATTTTAATCAAACCAGAATTACAACTGTTTTAATCAATCGCGCTGTTACATGATTTTATCAATGCTAACGTTCTCTCTAACTTCGTTTCTCTGCAATGTTTGTCTTCTTTGTTAAATGCTCTTTTGCAGAATACGATGGCAGAACAAAATGTTCCCGCTCAACCTCCTACAAGAACAGATGAGCAGATTGTACCTCGCTCTCAGTGGTTAACAATCGGGAAAAGCAACCTACTGTTCAATGCACAAAAGATCCAAAAGAACCCCATCTTTCAGATATCAGTGGACATTCTGAGGAATACCAACTTCTTCCAAGCATTGACTGCATCAGCAAATGTTCCTGCTATCTACCTGCAACAGTTCTGGAAGACAATGTCATATAACGAGAAGACTGGGGTTTATAGTTGTCAACTTGATGAACAATGGTTCGATCTAAGTGCTGATCTTCTTAGAAAGGCATTAGCGATTACTCCTGTCAACCCAGCTCACCCATTTGAGTTACCTCCGTCTGGTGACACGTTCAAGATTTTGTTAATGATCTTGGATATCCTGAACCTGTTAGAACTTGTCTCTATTATACGGACGAATATGTGTATCAACCTTAGATGGCAATTCTAGTGCTGCTCAAACCATTGCATTGACAGAAAGTACTTCTGGCAGAGACAAACCAACACCCAGTTTCTGCAAATTCTGTGGGGACTCGTCACTCAAACAATATTGAACATGCAGAGTGATATGGGAAGAGTATTCAAGGGATCCAGACAATTATTTCTCACACAAAGGCAAGCCACAAAGCTAGTCTGAAGAACCCAAAGAAGAAAGTAACTCCTCTCCTCATCCCTAAGTGACGGTTTTTTCCAAAGTGAAAAACAATTACATGGCAAGACAAAACCAACATCCAACGACGTCCAAGATCTGCAGTTGCATGCACACTGGGAGATAGATTAATGTCTTAGGAAATCTCAATTAGTCCAAAGGGGAGTCATGAATAAAGAAGTGTTTTGGAATGGGCAATTCCCGATCCCATGATAACCGAAGCCATTCGACGATCCTCTTATTATCCCACGTATCTGAAAATGGTTGCTGAGAATACAAAGAAAACCCCTCAAGAAAGTGCAAGCGTGCAACCTGCAACAAAGCGTGCTACACCCAAAAAGCCTACAACCACCACACCAGTCAAACAAACCAAGCCAGCTCCTCCTCCGACAAAGAAACCTTCCAAGCGTAAGCTTCCACAGAAAGTTAGAAAGGGAAAGCCTGCTTTCCAACTTGTTGACGAAGAAGATGAAGCTCAACAAGAATCTATTCCTCAAAGAGAAGATGATGATCCTGATCTTGAACTGGCTAAGAAGTTGAGTTTGGAAACACCTCAAGAATGGATCTGTCAAAGAAGAAAAGAACTACTGATCAGTTTATCCTTGTTAGGCGTGATCAAACTCCTCCTGATTCGACAACTGGACCCTCTTCTCAACCTGAAGATGACACATCAGAGAAAGTGATCCATGAATCTTCATCAACATCTGATTCAGAAAGAACAGAAAGTGAAACAGAAACTGCTGCTCCTAAAGGTGACAAAGATCAAGGTGAAATAGACTCGTCTACCGTAACATCAGGAGTAAGCATTCCTGTATCAGACCCTGAGAAAGCACATGAGGCTCTGGCTGGACCAGACCCTGAGCCCATGAACGAAGACCAGACTGGATCAGACTCTGGAAAATTACATGTGTCTCTTGCTGGACCAAACCCTGAGCACATGGATGATGAATTCCTTGCAACAGCCTACCCAAAGGTTCATGAAAACCTGAAGCTCATAACAGATGAACATGGCATCGATGATAAACTAGAAAGTCATTCTGGTTCTATGTCTTCCATGAAAAATCTCGATGACACTTTTAACTTTGGGGATCAATTTCTTCATGACAAACCAACCGAAGATGATCTGGAGAAATCTAAAGCTAGAGAGGAGTTTGATTCCACCATACCTGATTCAAGTCATCAGACAGTAACTTCAACTCCTCCAGTGATTCCTCCCTTCACAGAGGTCTCATCTACTAAGCCGTCATTACTGGTCACTCCTCCACCAATCAACACGGAAGCTACAACAATCACAACATCTCTCCCTGAAATCACTCCATTCATCGCCCTTCAGTTAAGAGTGGCAAGATTGGAGCAAGAGATGTCTGAAGTGAAGAAGACTGATCACTCTGCTGATGTTTTGTCTTCAATAAGATCCCACGTTCCTACGACTGTTGATAATTATCTAGGAACAAAACTTGATGATGCTCTCCTTAAGGTTCTTGAACGACACACTGCAGATTTAATCGAGAAATACTCTGTGTTGCCTGGCCCAGAGTCTGTCAAGAATCAAGAATCTGAAAAGAGTCCGAAGGAGATTATCAAAGCCAAAAAGGAACAAGATGAGGAGAAACAAGATTCAACTTACTCCATCAGGTCAACTGATAAAGTTGATCTTGAAGAATTTGATCTAAAAAGTGCTCTCTTCAGTCACATGAATAAGAAGAAGTCTGCCAACAAAAACACGACCAACTACCGTCTATACCATGCTCTCATGGAAGCTTTGATAGCGGATGAAGACGCCATGGATAAGGAAGTTGCAGACAAGGTGAAAGACCACAAGAGAAAGCATGATAGTGATGATGATGAAGACGATGATGATGATGAAGGCCCTTCAGCTGGATCAAACTAGGGTAGGTCTACAAAGAAAAGAAGATTTGATGCACATATCTAATCCCGAATCAGAACATTCTGAACAATCTTCAGATGATATTTCAAAGCAGGATGAAGGGAATGACTCAGATATGGAGGACACTGACAACGCTCACATTCCCAAGGTGTCGACCACTACGTGGTTTAAGCCAATTCCAGAAAGCGAGAGACCTGCTACACCTGAACCAGAATGGACCATTCCCCCAAATGATTTCCCGGAACCAGAACATAACTGGACAAATGCATACGCCACAACATTTAAAGTTCCGGAGGAAAACAAGCTTCAAAGGAAGACGTGTGATATTGGGTCGTTTATCAAATGGTTCTACAGACGAACAGGAAAGAAGAAGCTCTGCAAAGCTGATTTAGAAGGACCAGCTTTCAACCTTGTTAAAGCCTTTCATAAGAACAGTGTCTTTCTTCAATATCAGATGGATGAATGCCATAAGCTGCTGACAAATAAAGTTGATTTGAGTAATCCTGAGGGTCATCAAATTCTGAGAAATATATATGAACCACTGCCCTTAGGAGGTCCACCAGGTCAGGTAACTATTCAACCACAATTCTTCTTCAATAAGGATCTGGAATATCTGCTGACAGGTGACAAAGAGCGAAAAATTGCCTTATCCATATCCAAGCTCAAAGCCGCTCGTTACCTAGACTTTGGCCTTGAAGAATTAGTTCCTTCGTTGTGGTTGAGAGTGGAACGTGTATATGACATCCTAGCGGGCTTATGGCAATCACTCACTGGGGGATTTAGAGGAAGGAATTCTAAATCAACAAAACTCATGAGTCCTCTGATCGTAAGAACAGTCAGATCGCAGATGCGAATTCTCAGTGTGATCAGTGTCAAGGTGTTTGAAAAATACGGATATAACTACCTAAGAGAGATAATTCTTCGCCGAGCTGATTACCAAGAATACAAGATCTCGGAAAAGGATTTCAAAAATCTTCATCCAAACGATTTTGAAGATCTGTTCCTTCTCAACAATTCAAGAAAAGCACAACCATCTGCCCAAGACAGACAAGACTAGTCTTCACACTGCAGTCAACATGTGGATAAGAAACCTGGTGATCAGAAATCGTGTGGGAGACTTACAGCTCGGGATTGAAAGGCTACTCAAACAAAGAATCAACCTTGAACGGATCCTAATTGGGATGCACCGCTATTACTTTCAACGAAGACTATACATCGCCTAAAGCCAAAGCAGTTGTCTACAGAGACAGAAATAATCAAAGAAAGCTGATGAGGCTGAATTGAGCTTCACAATTTAGGATGGACGTTGACAAGAGTCATGGAAAAGCTGGACCAAATGGTTAAAGACTTTCATCTGTACGAGTACAATAAGGGCATGGAGACTAGGAAGTGGTCAGAGGATGACAAAGAAAGAAGCAAGACTTCATCCAACAGCAATCGAAAAAGACTACAAGATCATAAGGATCTATCGAGGTCTAGAAAGCTTTGTTGGAGGAAGAATAAGAGATATTGACACAGGCTGATCAACAGAACAACGTGACGACATCGTCATGACAATCCAAAAGGTCATCTTATTTCTTATTGTGAATAATATACCTTGTACAATTAGTATGGTAGTTAAATCTCTTAGATGGTTATTGTAAGGAGTAATTTATATCCCTCACGATTTAAAGGGTGAGCAGTTATATGTCTCTTACACGTATGGGCGAATTAAGGCAACACACTTTTCTTCCCAAATTTATAACATATTTAAATCATTGATAGCCAAAATGGTCAAAGGGTTTAAAAATTTTGATAACGGGGATAAAATGTGATTAAATATTGTATAATAAAACCTGTATTATTAGGACTCATATTCTCATGCCCAAACGTGCTAAACAATTTCGAATACCGAAGCACATTTTGAGGGGGGGCGTTTCTGAAAAATGTCAAAAACAATCGAGGTACTAAACGCTTTGATATTTATATCATAAGTACTTAATTGAATTTTCAATTGGTTTTATGGAAAGGAGAACTGTACCAAAAGACCCGACCCAAAAGCATTTTACTTTAATTGGAGTTATAAGGTTTTTTGGTAAGGTAAGGTACTATTCCCATGATCCACCAAACCGGAGGAATCTAAACCCCAGGGATAATCCACTAGTTCGTGTAGAAGTCCTTAGGTATGACATGAAAAAGGAGTAAAAGTAAAGAATAAAGAAAAGTGCAGACTGAGAGGAGCTAGTACTAATGGAATAAAACCCAACAAGTTCTAGTCAAGAGTCTCGGTAAGCACTGAAGGGTTGAAGAATTAAAAAAATTGTAAGGAAAAAGGGGGTAAAGAAAGAAGCCCTCCCATTCACTTAGGCAGAAACCCGGGCCAATTCCTAGCTGCCAAGAATCAACATAGATGAATTGCTGACATTGAAGATAGACATCATGGACCCAGTGATGCAATGCACAACCCTCCCTAGCCACTCAAGGTCTTTCAAATGTTTCATTTCTCACGGAGATAAAACATGTTATCTATCGACTTTCTCACTCCGAGTTAGTTGGTATTGAAAAGGTGGCATCTGCTCCATCCAGCCTCCGATTACTAAAACAAAACGCACATTGAAGTCTAGAGCCAAACAGAGATCGTCAATTAATCTCGTTAGGACCCACATAGCCAATTCTCGTGTCCTCACGACACTGTGGAAACAATCCTACCTAAGAGTCCCCATCGCAATTAACCTTGTGATGTTGCCAAAACACCGAGTGAAACGATAGTTTTTCAAACAATGAAGATGGAAATCCTGCTAGAGCCAACATCCAAACAAGCGCTCTAGGAAGGTGACTTTGCGATTCTACAAGGAATCAATCTTGTGTCACCTGAAAGAAACAATGGTGCGTTTATGGTGTTAATCAAAACTTGTTCCAGTATTAGAATTGACTATTTATCATTTGACAAACAATCAAAACTCTCGAAGTATACAAAATTCTTCTCATAAGAAACACGTAGACTTCTTTTCAAATCAAGTTTTCTCTTATTACTAACTTGTAGCCATTAACGGATATTTTAAAGATGGCCTGGAGATGGAAATTCCCTGTTCCTGAGATGTCAAGTAAATACCTGAATCCAAGACAACGACCTACCACTTGTTATGATGTTATGAACGAACCTCATAAAGTGTCAAAGCTTCCGCAAACTCTAATGTCATGTATTCGATCACGTACTGCTAAACAAGAAAAATGGTTAGATTATGTTTTTTTGGTTTTGAGCTAACTTTTCAGGATAAGCAATGATGTGTGAATTTGGTTACTCAATGGTTCATTATTTGAGGGGAGGAATGTTGTTTGTTTCTCAAAGTGTTGGTTTTCACACCACACAACAAATGGTCATCAGTTCACCATGTCTCATAGACAACAAAGAATTGACTAGTCCAGAGCAAACGGCTCCTGGTAAAGACTTATCAAATCCGTTGATAGTTGATAGTTTACTCAAAACTATATGGTCATCAATGCACCATGTTTTTACAATGAAGCATTGGCTAGTCCAAAGCAAACGGCTATTGGTAAAGACTAATCAAATCCGTTAATGGCTGGTAGTTTGCCAAAAACTATACCTTGTGTGAATTGTGAGCCAAAAAGAATAGAGAGAATTGGTAAGCTTAAAAACAGAAAGAGAGATGTGTGAAAAACAGACAGAGTGAAAAGTGAGCCAAAAGAATTGAGAGATTCAATGTGAGCTTAAAAACAGAAAGAGAGATTGTGTGATGCTACTCTTGAATGCTACAAAAGTTTTGGAGTTTGTACTGCTTTTGGGTGGAGAAGTTAATACTGCTAGGCTTATTTTAGTACTGCTAGACCAATTTTAGTACTGCTGGATGACCGTTAGTACTGTTTGGGTCTAACAGATTTTTCATTAATTAATAGAGCCGTTGAGATATTTCTGCCAAATTCCTATGATATAGGGGTTTGACCAATTGGACTTTCGTGAACTATCTATATATACGTTTGATTTACTCACGATAATCTCAATTTCTTTAAGACGATCAAACCATATCTCTACGTTTCTCTATTTAAATTGCAATTAACTTTCTCCAGCCTTCATATATTCATCCACGATCATATCCCACTCGATTACTCACACTTTCAGTTATGGCAAACTTGGAATTTTGTGACAAGCACAACATGGTAGCGTTCTTAGAAAAATCTACAGGAAGTGCAGGGTTTCATCAAATCATCGATTTCCTAAATCGAAGTCACATTTGCTATGCACTCACAAAGAAGCCAGAGGTTTGTGTCTCTTTTATCAAATAGTTTTGGAGGTCTGCTGCAGCTTCTACTGATGATAATGGAGAAGTCAAGATTAATGCTACCATTGTTGGTCACTCACTGTCTATCTCCGAAGGATCTTTAAGACGACATCTCAAGTTGGATGATCAAGATGGTATTTCGTCTATTCCTAACTCGGAGATCTTTGAGCAATTGGCACTAATGAGATATCACACAGACTCAGATAAGTTAACTTTTCAAAAGGGTGCTTTTTCACCTCAATGGAGGTTTCTTATTTACTGTATTCTTCATTGTATTAGCCTAAAGAAGACTGCTTGGGAGCAGTTTAGTAGCAACATTGCAACTGCTGTTATATGTTTAGCTACCAATAGGAAGTTTAATTTTTCTAGGATGATCTTTGAGCATATGGTGTCTAATATTTCAAGCCCCCATAAGTTTTTAATGTACCCTAGATTCATTCAAATATGCCTAGATATGCAAAGGAACCAACTTCAACCACACTCCAGAACATATCTTGTACCCTCTCTTAGCAACAAAGTCTTTAACAACATGAAGAGGCCTACAAAGGGATATTCAGGTCAGGAAGTTGCTCTTTTCCCTACTATGCTAGCTGTTACTGCACCTTCCTCTTCTCCTTCAAGAATCACATCTTCACCTTCACCTTCTCACTCTCCTGAACCTTCACCTTCACCCTCACCTGCAACTTTACCTACACCTGAACATATAACTGCTGCACTAACACAACCATCACCAACACAACCATCACCTAGAGAAGAATGCCATTTTCATACACCCCATGACTCACCTCTCTATGTTGTTCACCCACATGGAAGTGATGAGGGTAGCTTGAAACATATTGAATTGATGAATTTGGTTACCAAACTTTCTGACAGGATTAGAGTATTGGAGGATGACTTGCAGAAGACAAAGAAAACCTACAGTTCTGCATATACTAAGCTTATTCTCAGGGTCAAGAAGCTAGAGTCTCAAATAAAGACTGGGAAAGCAAGGAGAAAAGCTAGGGTTGTTCTTTCAGATGATGAAGTCATTGAAGATGATTCTTCCAAACAAGGGAGGAAATTACATGATGATGAGGTTTAAGAAAAAGCAAGTACTGAAACTGAACTATTTATTCAAGAAGTGACTCCAACTGAAGTCATTCAAGAACAAGAAGGCAGTGATAAAGGATGTGATGAAGTTAGTACTGCTGGTGCAAAGAAAGGTACTGCTAGTGAAGAAGTTCCAATAGTTAGTACTGCTGGACAAACTGTTACTTATACAAGAAGGAGTGCAGAGAAAAGGTCAAGACAAGACAAGGGAGAAGCTATCTGTTACTTATAGAAGAAGGAGTGAAGAGGAAAGGACAAAAAAAGACAAGAGAAAAGCAATAATGACAGAGCCTAAGCCCAAGAAGAAGTCTAAGAAAGAGATTGAACAAGAAAGGTTGAGTTTTGCTGAAGCCATCAGACTGCAAGAACAAATGAATGAAGAACAAAGGGCACATATTGCAAGGGATGAAGAAATTGCTAGACATTGGGATGAAGAGGAAAGGCAAAGAGCTATGTCTGAAGCCAAGTCAACTAAGGAGATAGATTGGAATGATCCTTCAGTCATAAGGTATCATGCTCTAAAGATGAAACCAAAGATAGTTGCCCAAGCAAGGAGGAATATGGTTAAGATACTGCGGAAAATCAGGGAAACTACTAGATTGTGATTTCAAGGGAATGTACTTTATTATGAGATTAGGCATTTTTTGAAAAGGTTTGGATTTTTAACCAACATATTAAGCTGTGGATGTAGAGAATGGAAGTGAAAGAATGAGTCTCCTGAAAAGATTAAATGAAGAAGTCTGTTGATACATAAAGAATGAAAGAAGTGTCTAAAGAATCTGGAGCAAAAAGAAAGAAATCTCTTCCAAGAAAAAGCATAAGAAGTATTGTTAAGAGACAAGTTAGAGCGAAGATGCTTGATAAGGAAGATCTTATAAGGATATTTAGACTAGTTCCAAGTAAGAGATGTTGTAGAAGATGTGTAATCTCTATCTACAAAGTATCCAATTGTGGATTGGAAGACTTGTGTTCTGACAAAAAATTTCATGTATTATCAAGTCTTCAGAGAAGATGGCAGTCCCAAGAACTATAAGGTTTTGAGTGAGATGCTTGAAGACTTTGATAGACAAGATGTTATGGACTTACACAGGCTAGTCAAAGAAATGTATAGTGCTTCAAGACCAGAAGGATATGATTTGATGCTTTGGGGAGATTTGATATTTATTTGAACATGTGGAAGTAGATGAAATTATGGAAGATTCAGGATGAATTAATGTGATAAGTTAGAGTTTATTTGGATTTATGTGGGATATTTACATTTTTCTGATGCAACAATGTTATAGCTCAATTACATATGCGGAAAGAGAAGAAATTCCCTCTAAGTCAAGAGTTGATAAACAAAGATGTTTGAATAAGTGTTGGAGGTCGATCATGAAAGTACACAAGCATATGAACTACTAAAGTTCATCAGCGATCTCAAGGCAGCAAGTAGAGAGTGTTTGAAAGAATCTTCATCAAAGCAAGAGATTTAATCCAGAAAAAACTTAGGATTTGAAGATAAATCACAAGTTTAGGGGAGGATTATTGGGAATAAATCTTCATCAAGAGTTAATACTGCCAAGGTATAACTAACAGTACTAATGGAGTTAGTACTGCCAGTACAAACTTAGTACTGCCAAGTGTTAGTTAATACTGCCAGAAGAAAGAATGATATGTGGTGTTTCAAAAAGCTGTTGACTTGGAGATAAGGATACAATGAGATAAATATGGAATGTATATCGTTTATATTTTAGGAAGATTTGTATATGATTATGATTGTTATTGATCCTAAAAGTTCGGTAGTTATCTTGTAAAGGACTCCTTGTGGTGTATAAAAGGAGATCCTAGGTTAAGGTTTTATATATGCTTAAGAGATAGAGATACATCTTAGAAAAAGAACGTAAAGCTTCAAGGTTTGTAACCCTAGTACTAATCAAGAGTACTCGTATTATCATTAATAATATTGAAGCAGTTTGTGTTTGGTTCATTGTTCTTTGTCTAGTACTGTTCCATTGATAAATACCTCTAGAGTATTGAAGTGTAGATTCCGCATACACTTTGATATACAAACAAAGTCTCAACTATTGTTATTTTGGATTCATCCAAGGTAACATACTCTTTACAAGGTAAAGAATCGATCAACGCTTGGGATCAACAGAATTGAAAATTTATGACTCCAAAGGGATCTTTCAGGTTTTGTTCCATAGTCATAAGGATTTTGGTTTCTGATTATGAAGTGAAACTCTTATATGTCTAGTAAAGGTAGCAAGTTGGTCTAAAGCAAGTTTCAACAAAAGTTATAAACTAGAATTGTATCTACTATAGCATTGCATTGAAAAGAAATTAGATTTTGTATGTATATCTATTACATTTTTCCTTGTACCTTTTGCATCCTGCTAGTTTTGATCTAGTTTCACAATTTTACGGAAATTATAAAATTGTAACTTTGACACTGAAAAATATATAGTAGGTGAAAATTATAGGATACCAGGCTTCGCAGCAACGCGCGGCCTCCTAGTACCTCGTTAGATAATATAGAATAATGGTAATTAGGTGTATGTTTCTTGTCTACACATAACTTTGATGTACTACTCGTTTTATCGTCAATTTATTGCATATGTTTTTTTGGGTAACGGGAGTTTACATTTGATAAATAAATTACTCTAAAAAATCATTTAAGCACAAAGGATATGAGTGAAATCCGACATCTCAACATGTTACATAGGCTCTAAAGCTAACATAAGAAGATACGTCTACTTCTATAAAAGAAGGAAATAATTAACACTCAATTACATTTGACTCAAAACAAAACATAACATACTA
Source organism: Tanacetum coccineum (assembly GCA_026074375.1). NCBI lineage: Eukaryota > Viridiplantae > Streptophyta > Magnoliopsida > Asterales > Asteraceae > Tanacetum > Tanacetum coccineum. The sequence continues at coordinate 15,576 of BQNB010062747.1, forward strand.
CTTATTTCACCTACGAAGCTTGATATCCTAAGCGTCACAGAATGCCGTTTGCTCTTCAGTTAGATCATAATCATTATACTTGTCGTCATCATATGGATCATAATCATAATCATACAAACTCTTGCTTCCACATCCACTTTCATTTTTCTTCTGATTAGAAGCCATGAAGATACAGGTTTCATCATATACATCCTCCACGTTACTCATACTATCTTCAATGAGCTTTTCACCTAATTTATTGTCCAAATTTCCAGCTTTTGAAGTATCCACCATCTTAAAACCTTTTCCTGTTCATTCAAAGCTGCAAACAAATTCCTTATAGAAACAAGAATAATATCACCTTAGTTCCCAAGACGCTTGTTGCACGAAGTCGATGCACAATTATTAGTATTACTTTTTGATGTCATGGCCCCCTTTTTCATGTTTCTTCAACATCCTAAAAAACTGAACGATACACAAATGTAGTTTTAAGTTTAAAACCCATAGAATTGTCATGTTGCTTATTGTTTTATTTATAGTTTTTACAAGCTAGAACCATCACCTTTCACAATACCATTCTTCATAAGATTTGGATGAGTTTGCTTCATCAAATCAGCACCTAAGTTCACCCTCATAGTTTTAGGGAATTGACTATTATCATGACCAAACACCGAACAACTACCACATCTAGGCGGTTTTCACTCATATTTTACCTTGATAGTATGAAAATAATACCATGTTTCCTCCATATAAGGAATAGTAATAACTATAGTATCTTAAAGAGGACGATCAACCTTTATGTCAATCAAAGCATGTGCAAAATCAAACGGCCCTATGAGTCTATACACATTATGCCTATATAAGAATCAAGCATGATTGGTGTACCCAATCTAGTAGCTATATCACTTAATCTATCCTCAATTAACTGTTTTTAGTTAGTGATAACCAGTACATATGTATGTTAACACACGGAACTGTTTTTTACTTTTTCCAATAAACACTCATTTAGAGACCATTTCTTAAGAATGATTGGAGCATTACGGATCAACCATGGTTTGTTTTCCAACACTCATCCCTACCTGCTTCTGATGCATATTTGAAGAAGAAAAATTCTTTAGTGACACAAAACCCTTTGGTTACATAAAAAAAACCTGATTATTTTTCTCCATTCAATCAACCTTCTTCATTTGTTTTGTTGTTGTGATCTAATACAGAGGGTGATTAACATCAATATTAATTCATATTCTTATCTCAGTTTGTTGTGGGTTTTAAAGGATTGGGGCTCTAGTGGATTTGATTCTTAGGTAACTACAATATTCGTTTTAATAGCTAATTAGGGTTCTGATTTTCATCGTGTTAGGTGTGATTGAAATAAGTGGTAACGTGCTTATCTTAAAACCCTAACTCTGCTTAGGGGTTTGTTTCTTGTTACTATTGTTGTTTTTCGAGCTTCCTTGCTGCTATTATATGATTCATAACATTCTTGGGTTTGTAAATCATCTGGATATACCGGTTGTGTCTGGTGTTGTCTATGTGGGTTAGATTTGTGTTTATGTGAAGGGTATGGAGAGTGGTTTTTTGAGTCGGAAGGGGGGGAGAGGTTTAAAGGAAAATCATAATGGTTTAGATAACATTGATATTATGCTTGGATTGGGTTTGGATTTTGGTTTTCCGTTGTTAGTTGATGTTACAAGAACTATTCATATTCAAGATGGAGGTCTTGACTTGCATGGGGGATAATGCTTCGCTTTACTTGTCAAATGATGATACTGATATAACATACTTTCTAACATGTTAAGGTTGTTATGTTGGTACCTACATCCCCCACTAAAAACGGAAGTGATCATGTTATGAAGGAAGCTTTCTTATCTTACGTTATTAAGCTTAACCCTAAGTCGTTGACTAAGGCTAATCTTCGAAAACTTGATGCGAATGTGCAAAATGATGCCAATTTTAACATTTGGTTACCGTTGGCTTCGGTTTTCTTTTTCATCATACCCTCCCCAGTCTATTTTCTTCTCATGAGTAACTAATCGAATGCAAATTTCAATTTATGGTTACTTTATTGGTAAAAGGCTTATTATCCTTGCCGATGAGTGGTTTGTTCGAAACAATTAGAAAAAGTATGGCTTAGAGAAAGTAGCATTGATGAAAGGATTTTTCTTTTTTAAGTTCTCATCTAATCAAGGTGTTGATTCGGTGCTTCGAAATGTTCCATGGATGATTCATGGAGTCCCTATATTTCTTAACAAATGGTCACCCTAAGTGAGTCTTCTTAAAGAAGAATTGTGTCGTGTTCTAGTTTGGGTGAAGTTCCATGATGTGCTGTTGGTTGCGTATACATCGGATGGGTTAAGCTCGATCGCCATGAAAATCGGTACCCCAATGATGCTAGACTCATTTACGAATTCAATGTGTTTGGAATCATGGGTACGAGCAGTTATGCAAGAATTTTTGATAGAAAAAAAAATTGGGGGAATTTTTTTAGCTTGTTTGGTTTTGGCGATAATCTGGTTATGGCCGTTCCAAATCTTAAGGACCCTAGATACACGAAAAAAATCATTCGTGTTGAATATGAGTGGGAACATCCTCGTTGTAGTACTTTCTTCATATTTGGTCACTCAGTTGATGATTGTCTAAAAGTTTGGAGAAATAGTCTGATATTTAATCTATACTTTCTCTTCATGTTCTAGGTTGATGACAAAATGAACTTATAACACATACGAAAAGTGCTCAAGTTACTTGTAATCGCAATCATCAATGCACTCCTACGTCATCATCTCTCGGAAAGTTCTCAAGTTCAGCTTCTAATAAAATTATAAGTTTGCACCGACGTAAATCACTAAAGTATAAAAAAACAAACTTTTAAATTTGTTAGGATGATAAAAGAAATAATTTTTGTAATGAAACTTTACATTTTTTTTAAATGTAACAAAAGGTTTTTTACAAAACAATTAGACAAATATTTTTGTAATTATAAGAAATGTTTTATTCAAAATAAATTTGTGAATTAAAACGGAAAAATATGACTTAGATTTACACCTTCCCTAGAAAAGAGGACAAATGGGAGAGTCTGTAAATAAGGCGCGGACCCTTAAATATATGGCGGCACCTTATGATAAGGGGCCGACTAGGAGCTAAGGGGCCCGCCCTGTTTTTGATCCGAAACTTTGCCTATAAATAGGTGGACTGTTTCCACAGATTTTCTCACCTCTTTGCACATAGTTTTTCTTAGATCTAAACTCTTCTTTCAAACCTTTTTCTTTGATCATTTAACTTGTTATAAGTTTGTTTAAATGTGATCCAATCATTCATCTATTCAAGGGCAAGAGAAGAACTCTCGCTATCATCAAGATGCGAAGTTATATAGTTTAGTTAGTGCATTCTTGACATGTCTTACATTCACAATGTATAGATCAAGTCCATGTATTCCAAACTTGTGTAATAGTTAGATCAAGGTGATCATAAGAAGGTATGTTAGATCATGATGATCTTGGTAGTGTCTTGGTGATGTAAAGTTGTGAAGTGAAGTTGTGAAGTGAAGAAGTTGTGTAGTTGTGAAGTTGTGTTGTGAAGTCGTGTAAGTAGTGAAGAAGTTGTGAAGTCGTGATAGATTGATTCTAGCTAAGATTAGAACTCGACATCTAAATTAGTGTCGGAAATTGGTATAAGCAACGTTGTGTACGGTTTTCTCCGCCTAAAGGGAGTTTGTTGACTAGTGAAGATAACTCTCGAGTTTGGTGCTCGGGGAGTAGAGTAGGGCGAAGAGGTGCTTCGTGACCGAACAACTATAAATCATCGTGTCCGGTTTGCATTTCCTTTTACTTATCTCTTTACATTTATACTTGCATTTATCGCTCTATATTTATATTTGCAATTGTGTGTTGTGTTGCTTATATAGTTTTGATTGTGTTTGTGTCATGGATTGATGTGAACATTGATGTGAATATGTATTGTTGGTATAGAATTTATATAAACACTCTTCATATTTTATTACGCTTGATCAGTGATTTGATACGAAACATTTTTTAAGATTTTAAAAGGAAAACATATTCACCCCCTCTACGATTTCCACAAGAGCTAAGAGGTTCATAAAGAATACAGGAAGGAAGCAGGATTTAAATGCCAAAGAGACTGTTAGCTTTGACAAGACAAACGTTGAATGCTACAACTGCCATAGGAGAGGTCATTTTTCTAGAGAATGAAGGGCACCAAGGAATCAGGGGAATAATAATAGAGATGCTCCAAGAAGGAATGCACCAGTAGACACATCTACTACAAATCACCCTAGAGGTATTTTTAGGACTTAAGCTTATAGGGTCTTGTAGTACAGCTTATTAGCTTTCTATAAATGCATTTAACTTAAACTGATAAAAAATAAAATGACAAAAGAAAAATGGACTTGAAAACACAGGTCTTTGCACAGGGGACTTTTTGACAAAGAAAATAGGGTTGAAGGCCAGCTTATGAATAAGCTGGTAAATAAGCTCAAAATTTTAAACTAGGCCTAAACAGATTTAGTTAAGCTTGAGAAGAGCTTATGCTCAAAAAGTTTAAATTTTCATAAAAATCTTTTTAAAATTTTTGAACTTTTTTAATTTTTCGAACTTGTTTCAAATTTTCAAAAGATCGTTTTTTTTTAAATTTCGATTTAAAATATCGATTTTTTTAAAAATGTTTCGAACTTTTTTCCTTTTTTTCGGACTTGTTTTCCAATTTTCGAACTTGTTTTCCAAATTTCGAACTTTATTTCAAATTTTCGAATTTTTTTTCAAATTTTCAAACTTTTTTCAAATTTCCAAACTTTCTTTTTTTAATTTTCAAACTTTTTTTCAAATTTTCGAACTATTTTCAAATTTTCCAACTTTTTTTCAAATTATCGAACTTTTTTTTAAATTTTCATAAAAATCTTTTTAAAATTTTTGAACTTTTTTAATTTTTCGAACTTGTTTCAAATTTTCAAAAGATCGTTTTTTTTTAAATTTTCATAAAAATCTTTTTAAAATTTTTGAACTTTTTTAATTTTTCGAACTTGTTTCAAATTTTCAAAAGATCGTTTTTTCTGAGAAAAAGAATTTCGTATTTTTTTTAAAATTTCGATTTAAAATATCGATTTTTTTTAAAATGTTTCGAACTTTTTTCCATTTTTTCGGACTTGTTTTCCAATTTTCGAACTTGTTTTCCAAATTTCGAACTTTATTTCAAATTTTCGAATTTTTTTTCAAAACTTCGATTTTTTTAAAAGTTTCGAACATTATTTTATATTTTCAAACTTTTTTTCCAAGTTTTCGAACTTGTTTTCAAAATTTCGAACCTTTTTTCGAACTTTCAAAAATATCGATTTTTTTTGAAAAAAAAATTAAAAAAAAATAAAAAATATAGATTTTTTTTTTTGAAAAATACATGTTAGGAATTATTTTAAACAGACTTAAGTCGGGTAGTTATAGAGTTAAGTCTGGTAGACATTGTTAAGTCTGTCAGTACTAAGTTAAGTCTGGCAGTACTATAGTTAGTATTGGTCTTGTCTAGTTAAGTCTGTTTATGTAACAGAATAGTTAAAATAGTTATCTTAGAGATATCTTAGGAGATATCTTAGGAAAGGATATGCATTATCCTTTCACATGTTTGTAAAGCCCATTAGGGTTTCCTTGGTGTATAAAAAGAACCCTACGGCATAGTGTTTTAGGGATCCAAACCTACTAGAAATCAATAGCAATATACGAAGTTAGTTTTACAATTGTTCTTCTTAGTACTTGTGTTAAGATTTCGCATTAGCATATAGTATTCATAGTCATTGTCTCTCATATAGTTGATTTGGATTTATTTAAGTTAGCTATTGGCTTACAAAAGGCTAATCAGATCCAAGACTTTGGACCTACAAGTGGTATCAGAGCCTCTAGAGGGACTCTGAATAAGAAGAATCACAAGAACACAAACAATCACTTTCAGATCTAGAAAAATGTCTCAACCTGCTAATGATGATTACTCTCAACATCTTAGTGATGATGAAGCATCATACCATGAAGATGCATCAGACAATGGTACTGCAACCAATAAACCAAAACAACAACAACAACAACTCACTCCTACAACAACCACTATTTCAAATATCAAACTCCCAATTCTAAAGAAGGAGGAGTATGATATATGGGCTATGGAGATGGAGCATTACCTTGAATATATTGATAATGATGTTTGGAAGGTAATTCAGAATGGAAATTCAAAGAAGAGAATCTCAACTAGAAAAGAGAAAAATGGTTTGTTAGAATACTTCCACCAGTATCTGCTGCAGAAATTCATGCTGTTGAAAAGGAAAGGAAGGCAAGAACCATCTTACTTATGGCATTCCCAAGGAACATCTGAGAAGATTTCATGGAATGGACGATGCAAAAGAGATTTGGGAAGCCATCAGGACTAGGTTTGGAGGTAATGCAAATTCAAAGAAGATGCAGAAAGCTGTTCTAAAACAACAGTTTGAAGCATTTTCTATATCCAGTTCAGAAGGGTTGGAAAAAGGATATGACAGGTTCCAACAACTACTCTCACAGTTGGAAGCCCATGGTGCTGAAGTATCAACTAAGGATGCAAATCACAAGTTTCTCAGATCTTTGCCCCCAGCTTGGTCAAATCTGGCAATGACAATGAGAACCAAACCAGATGTTGACACTTTGTCCATTGATGACTTGTATAATAACCTTAGGGTTTTTGAGCAAGAACTCACAAGTACCTCGAAATCATCTGCAAGTGCTCAAAACGTTGCTTTTGTTTCACACAGCAAGAGCAGCACTAACAAGGTTAAGTCTGGTCATACTGGTGCCTACAGTACTTATACTCCTACTTCTTCAAACAATATTCAAGAAAGAGAAGTTCCTGCTGGTTTTGCTGATGAAGTTATTTATTCACTCTTTGCCAAACAATCTGAAGATTACTTGCTTCAAGAAGACCAGAACAGATTGATGATTTGGACCATGAAGAGATGGCATAAACTGACAATGCAATGAATTGCATTTGAATGAAAAGTTTTTATAAGAAGACTGGAAGAAAGTCAGGATTTGATGGAAACAACCTGATGGTTTGACAAAAAGAACTGAATATTTCTAACTGTCACAACACTGGGTCATTTTGGCTAGGAGAAAGCCCTCCAAGGGACAAATGTAGGAAAAGAAAAAGGACTCCTTTGTATTTTTACAAGATTAAGGAGCGGAAAGAAAGAGCAGAATCAGAAACTGCTCAGACTAGGAATGAGTGAGTTTTCAATTGGGGTAGAACAAATAGAAGACGAAGAAGAGACAAATCAACGACTATGGCAATCAGCTCAAATACTGAGGTATCATTATGTTCTAAAACTTGCATTGATTCATATAATAAGCTTAAAACACTGTGTGATGAACAAATGAATTAGTTAGGTGAACAAGAAGCAAAAATACTTGCCTATACTCTAGCTGTTAAGAAATTAGAAGCTCAAATTGTTACTTTTCAAAAGCAGCAATTATCTCTAAATGAACAGCTTACATTTCAAGCAAATGAAATATATGCAAAAGATGAAAAGCTTAAAAGATATATAGGAAATAGTAAGGAAAATCTGTAAAAAGAAAAGGAACAATTGCCGAAAACAGTAGATTCATGGAAAATACTTCTAAAAACTTTTGAAATTAGTTGATACGTATGACATTCAAAAAGTAAAGTTGGCTTAAGGATAATGAAATTATCACGAATCAAACAAAGAGGTTTAAAGCTATGATGAAAAATGAATCGTATTGTGTTTCAGTGTACAGAAAAAGGTTTTCTTAACAAACCTTTATACAGTAGATTTTCAAAGACTGATAATTTCAAAGGAGTTCCACATCCATTAACTAGAGACTATACTCCTAAACCACAAGAGGAAATTGATGATTCTTTGTATGTTTATGGTAAAAAGGGACCTCAAAAGCTAAATTAGTGACTCATAAGACGGAACTCCACTGAGCCTTCTACAGTTCAATCAAATGAACAGTGAAGGATCTTTTGGAAATCCCTCTGAGCACTCTTCTGAGTCTGAATCAGAAAGTATAAGCGTACCTAATGAGATGTCTGCGTCTAAGTCAGTTATCACTAATGAAAAAGTTGTGTCTGAATCAAAGAAGTTATGACCCCAGTCGTGCAACACAAAAACCACGTAAAAAAAATAAACTCCTAGGCAACAAATGAAAAATCAAGGGACATCTGAAGTTAAAGGAAAGAATTGGAATAAAATGATGGAAAGAGAACTAGGAGAAGGTTACTCTTTCATCAAGAAAAAGTGTTTTGTTTGTGGCAGCCTAAGTCATTTGATCAAAAGCTTGTGACTATTTGAAAAAGAGAAAAGGCAAGATAGCTGGCTTAAGAAACCCAGGTTTTTAATACAAATACTGGGGTGACAAAACCAGTAGGGAACAATGCTACACAATTAATCATGCTAATCACTTTTGTACCTAGACCAGTACAACTAAGCTGTTAGGCAAAATGTTAATTCTTTATGCCTAATGTTAATATTGATAGGTAAATCTTAATTAAGTTAGGCTACTGTTTGAATTCTTTCAGACAAATGTTAATACAATAGAACATAACAACCAGTACCTACCTGTAACTCAAACAGTTTTAGTCCTGTAAGACCCCCAGGTGAATAAGTTTAATCAAAGAAGTCATTTCTCAAAATCACATTTACTTGTGAGAAGACCCATTGTTAGAAATACAGCAAAGATGTCTTATTTCAATGCTGTAAAGGGAAATTGGGGCACTGTTGTTAAGACCTCAATAGGTTATAATTGGAGGAGACCAAGACCAGACTCCAATTATAATAGTGGATCTAATTTTGTTAGAACTATAAATGTTAAAGGACCACAAGGCAGACCCAAGCCTGAAAAGGTCTGGGTCCCTAAGAGAAACTAATTTCTCTTTTACATGTGCAGGATCATCCATCACAAGAAACAAGTGAGGAAGAAGGTATATTTGATAGTGGATCCCAGGGCACATGACTGTAACAAGGATCTACCTGGATGAATTAGAAGAATACAAAGTGGGGGGGATCTGTATACCTTTGGATTAGCAAGGCTACATAAACTGGTAAAGGCAGGATAAGAGTTGGTAATTTTAGATTTATGATAGTGTGAAATTTTGAAAGAACTTAGGCATTTTAATCTTTTCTCAATATCACAAATATGTGATAAGAAGCACAAGGTTCTTTTTACTGAGACTGAATGTCTTGTTGTGTCTCCTGACTTTAAGATGCCTGATGAAAATCAGATACTTCTTAAGGTCCCTAGGCAAAACAATATGTACAGTTTTGATATGAAGACACCTGGTCTCACAAAAGATTATGCTTGTTTGATTGCAAAAGCCACATCTGATGAATCTAAATTATGGCACATGAGGTTAGGTCATATAAATTTTAAACACTTAAACAAACTTGTGAAGGGAAACCTTGTAAGAGGTCTACCTTCCAAGGTTTTCAGAAATGACCATACATGTGTTGCCTGCCAAAAAGGTAAGCAACACAAGGCCTCCTGTAAGGCAAAGTTAGAAAGAACCATTATTGTATCATTACACACCTTCATAATGGATCTAATTGACCTACTCCTGTAAAAAGCATAAATCATGCAGTTAATTGCCTTGTTATTACTGATATTGGTACAAGATTTAGTTGGGTAATCTTTTTGCTGTTAAGGATGAAACAATGGAATCCTTTAGAAACTTCAATAACAATTGAAACCAGCTTAATCACAGGGTTAAAATCATTAGATCAGATAATGGCACTGAATTTAAGAATAGGAATATGCTTGAATTCTATGGGAACAAGGGAATAAAACAAGAGTATAGCAATGCCAGAACTCCACAGCAGAATGAAGTTGCTGAAAGAATGAAACAGTACCTATTGAGGCTGCTAGACTATGCTATCCCCCGCCCAGACCACTTTTTACCAACTACTTTTTGGCGTAGAAGCAGTTTTAGTAACATGCTTGCTATAACTTCACTAGGTAAGAGTGACTAAACCTCAAAACAAAACTCCTTATGAGCTTTTGTTTGGCCACAAACCAATGATTAGCTACATAAGACCTTTTGGGTGCCATGTTACCATTTTAGATACTCTAAGTGTGCTGGCAGTTTTGATGAGAAAGTGTGAAGAGGGTTTCTTAGTTTGGTTACTCACTAAATATAAAGCCTTTAGTACATCAAGCTCCTAGAGCTTGGTATGCTACTCTATCAACATTTCTAGAGAAGCATGGATACAGAAGGGGTACTATTGACAAGACTTTGTTTATTAAGAAGGACAAGAAGGATATCATGCTGGTTCAAGTGTATGTAGATGATATCATTTTTGGCTCTACTAGAAAGTCTTGGTGTGATGAATTTGAGGCATTGATGAAAGGCAGATTTCAAATGAGTTCTATGGGTGAACTCATATTCTTCCTTGGATTGCAAGTCAAGCAAAAGACAGATGGAATTTTTATTTCTCAAGACAAGTATGTTGCAGACATGCTGAAAAAGTTTGACCTTGCAAGTGTGAAAACTGCAATAACCCCAATGGAGACCAAGATGGCATTGACAAAAGATGAGGAAGCTGATGAAGTGGATGTACACTTATACAGATCCATGATAGGTTCTCTCATGTATTTAACTGCCTCTAGGCCTGATATAATGTTTGCAGTATGTGCTTGTTCTCGTTTTCAGGTTACTCCCAAGACTTCACACCTTAATGCTGTGAAGAGAATCTTTAAGTACCTTAAGGGCAAACCCAATTTGGGCTTATGGTATCCTAGAGAATCATCTTTTGACCTGGAAGCTTTCTCAGATAGTGACTATGCTGGGGCAAACCTTGACAGGAAATCCACAACTGGTGGTTGTCAATTTCTTGGAAGCAGATTAATTTCATGGCAATGCAAGAAACAAACCATAGTGGCTACCTCTACAACAGAAGCTGAATATGTAGCTGCTGCAAGTTGCTGTGGACAAGTATTGTGGATTCAGAATCAAATGTTGGACTATGGTTTCAATTTCATGAATACCAAAATTCACATTGATAATGAAAGCACAATCTGCATTGTGAAGAATCCGGTGTATCACTCCAAGACAAAGCACATAGAGATCAGACACCATTTTATACGAGATTCTTATGAGAAGAAGCTCATTAGGGTGGAGAAAATTCACACAGACTTCAATGTAGCTGACTTATTGACCAAAGCTTTTGATGGACCAAGGTTCAATTTCTTAGTGGTTAATATTGGTATGATAAATCCATAGCTACATTTAAGGGGAGGATTAAATGTATAGTTTGTCACCTAGTAATACTAGTTAGTAGAATTAATTATGATAGGTTATCTTATTTTTAGTAGGTATTAAACTATACTAGATCTAGTACAATAGTGTCTTTGAATAGTTTTGTAGTATATTTTGTGTGTGGCTTAACGTTTTCAGGTTATACTTGGATTGCATTGGAGCATGGATTAAAGTTGAACTGAAGTTGTGCAAAAGTTAATTCTGGTATTGTCTGTTTTAATTCTGGTAGTTTACTAGTTAATCCTGGTAAGCTTATTGTTAGTTCTGACAATAAATTGTTAATACTGGTTGACCAGATTTAAGTCTGGTAGGCCAATATTAATCCTGGTAACTAGTCGTTAGTACTGTTTGGTCTCACAACTTTGACTTTTCACTAAATATGACCGTTATAGCAAATTGCGGGGATATTTAAGCGGATAATGATACAAATTGGATATTTACTGTTTTATCTCACCCAAAATAGTTTTCTTCATTAAAAAGAGCCTATTTTCTCGGAGGAACAATTGAAATTCATTCTTATTCGCATATAAAGTCAATTAGCAGCTATAATCAGTACTAAGTTACCAAAACGCGTCAAACCCAGTTGATAATCACCAACAATCACAACCTCGTTACTACAATTTCAAAAGAATGGCTTCACTGAAATACTACGACAAGCATAACCAAGTGGGATTCTTAAAGAAACCTGAAGAAAGTGCAGGGTTTGCAGAGATAGTAGACCTCTTAAAAGGCTCACATATCAGGTATGGCTTGACTCATAATCCTACTATCCATGACTCCCTAGTCAAACAGTTTTGGCAGACTGCAACTGCCTCAAATCTTGCTGATGGGACTCTAGAATTAAGAGCAACCATATATACTCTTGAGTATACAATCACTGAGGCATCTGTTCGAAGTAAGCTTCAATTAGCAGATTCTTCAAGGATTTCTATGTTGCCAAATACTGAGATTTTTGAGGGAATGGGGAATATGATGTATCCAACTGATGGTTCTTTTACTTTTTGGAAAAGTTTTTTCACACCTCAATGGCGATTTTTTGTCCATCATATTTTACACTGCATAAGCCCTAAAAGTGGTGGATGGGATCAATTTGGTAGTAATATTGCAACTGCTTTGATTTGTCTTTCCACTGGCAGGGTTTATAACTTTTCAAAATTGATTTTTGATGGAATGGTGGCTAATTTGAAAAGTAAAACTAAGTTTTTGATGTACCCACGATTTCTACAAATGATTTTGGAAATACAAACTGAGAATAAACACCCTTATTTGGCTGTGGCCTTGACCAAAAAGATTTTTGGAAACATGAAAAGGGGTTTTAGGGGGGTACCAAGACCTTTATTGCCTGCTATGTTGCCTGTTGTTGATCAAAGTGCAGGACCAGCAGATCAAGCTGAGGATCAACCATCATCTTCTGAACCATTACCATCAACATCTCACCCTACACCTGTAGCTGAACCTACACCTGTACCTGAACCAACAACTCACCCGACATCACCTTCACCTGAACCTGACAATGAACCCACTAAGCACACCTTTGACCAACCATCAACTGAACACCAACCACTCTCACCAAGATAGGAACCAAAAGTTCCATAATCTCAGTATCCTTCTCACCCTCATGTGCCAGAGGCAAGATCTTTGACAGCAGAAGACCTCCTTCATATGGTTCCCACTTTGATCACCATCAACTATGCACTCATGGCTTACTCATCTTTAAGTTCTAATTCTGAGGTATCTAATGATTCTACTTGCTCAAAATCTTGTCTTGAAACTATTGAAGTGCTTAAATCTAGAAATGTGGTTCTAACTACATCAGAGGATGAAGAACCAGAGGATCAGGGGAGGATATTTAAGGACATTGATGATGATCCTCTAGTTTCTTTTGTTACTCCTACTAAACCTTTAGGAGAGGCTCAAGAAGAAGAAATCAGCCCTACAACCTTGGAAGCAGCTAAAACTCTGTCAAAGGTTGCTTCTCAGAGGTCAAAATCAGTTGATAAGGGTAAAAGATACAAGAGGAGAAAAAGATTTCAAGGGATAAGAATTGAAGAAATTAGTATTTGACTTTGAAGATGGGAAATACTGGGGGCTTAGGATTTAGTCGGTAGGTGGACCAGTTAGTTCGAGAGAGGGCCAAAGGTGAAGGAAAAGTTCAAAATGATTGTTGAAGAGACTAAAGCTCTTAAAAGTACAAAGACAAAATCTACAAGAAGAAGCTAGTTTTATAGAAGCCATAAGATTGCAAAATCTAGAGGAAGAAGAAACTGCCAAACAAGTTCATTTGGATGCTTTATTGGCTAAAAGATTGGCAGAAGAAGAAGAGTTAACTGAGCAACAAAAGCAAAGAAAAGCTCAAGTTTAGTTTGAAGCTCAACATTATACTGAAGAAGATTGGGATGCTATTAGAGCTAAGCTTGAGGCAAATGCAGAGTTAGCAAAAAGTGTTATAGCAAAAGATATGTCTGAAGAAGACTTTGCAAAGAGAATGGTGGACTTAGTAAATCAAAGAAAGAAGTACTTTGCAGAAGAAAGGGCAAAAGCAAAAAGAAGTAAGCCTATGACTCAGTCACAGTTGAGGATTTATATGTCAAATTATCTGAAGAATCAAGGAACATGGAAGCTTTCTCAGTTGAAGAAGTTGAAGTTTGAGGAGATTAAAGAAGAATTTGATAAGCTGGTTAAGCAAGTTGATACTTTTGTTCCTATGAGTCTTAAAGCTACAAAGGCTGAGTTGAAAAGATTTGGTGAAGAGCTTCAGACAATCTACATAAGAAAAGGAAAAAGAGCCTGTAAAGAAAATGGGAAAAAGAAGGAAACAGATAGCAAGGAAAGGGTTACACACTGCTAAGGATGAAGCTGAAAAAGATGAAGCTAGTGAAGAAGATGATTCTTCTTCAGGTACAAATGTTCTAATTAATCCTGTTCCTGTAGCTGTTAAATCCCCTAGTATAGCAAGCTATAAGATCATCAAGCAAGGCAAGAAAGGTGTATATCAAATAGTAAGGGAAAATGGTACTGATAAGGTTTATATGAGCTTGGGAGCCATGCTTAAAGAAATATCAAGAGAAGATCTTACATAATTATACAGGATTGTGATGAAGAGATATGGTACAAAGGGTCCAACAGATGATTATGAGAGGGTGTTTTGGGAAAACTTGAAGACAATGTTTGATGCACCTCTTAGTACTGATTTAGTTTGAAGCTTACCAAGTCAACAAAAGATACTAAGTTGGAGATACTATGAAACCTGCAGAGCGCATTGTTTGAACCTAGACTCAGCTAATATTTATATGTTAGCAGAAAGACAAAATCCTTTATCAGCTAATGTATGTCAAACTATGCTGAAAATGAAGCTTCTGGATAGAAAGATGAATGAGGATTGTTATAACCTTTTGAAAATGATGGAGAAGCAAGCTGGTGTTAGAAAATGATGGAGTTGTCAGTAGATGTGAACATATGTTGGAAGCTGTGAACTATAGTGGAAGAGAGAAGGGTTTGGGTGTTGGCTAACCACCACACAACAAATGGTCATCAGTTCACCATACTTAATAGGCATAAGGACTGGCTAGTCCAGGAGCAAACGGCTCTTGGTAAAGACTTCTCAAATCCGTTTATAGCTGACAATTTGCCAAAAATTGTATGGTATTTCAACTCACCATGTTTCATGTACTAAGAGTTAAAATGGTTATCAATGTACCATGGTTTATCAACCAAACATTGTCTACTCCAGAGTTAATGGCTAACTGGTAAAGAGACATCAAATCCATTAAATTTTTAATGATTCACCTCTCACAGGAGTTAACACACCTGGAAGTGATGAGAATAGACTGAAACTTTATGATTTGATGTACATATAGTCAATGTTGCTGCTTATTCAAGTGTTGCTGAAGAGACATGACTTGTTGCTGTGAAGTGCTGATTTTGATACTTAGAAGATTAGTTGCTACAAAGATCAGGTAGTAATCAATTCAAAGGGTTGCAGTTCAAGAATAATTCCAAAGATAATGCTCACAAAATCCTCAAGAAGCTTATAATGAAGACACTCAAAGAAACTTGAAGATCACAAGTGAAGTTCAAGTTATGAGAGGATTGTTAGGAATTATTGTAAGCAGACTTAAGTCTGGTAGTTATAGAGTTAAGTCTGGTAGACATAGTTAAGTCTGCCAATACTAAGTTAAGTCTGGCAGTACTATAGTTAGTAGTTATAGAGTTAAGTCTGGTAGACATAGTTAAGTATGCCAGTACTAAGTTAAGTCTGGCAGTACTATAGTTAGTAGTTATAGAGTTAAGTCTGGTAGACATAGTTAAGTCTGCCAGTACTAAGTTAAGTCTGGCAGTACTATAGTTAGTACTGGTCGTGTTTAGTTAAGTCTGTTTATGTAACAGAATAGTGAGAATAGTTATCTTAGAGATATCTTAGGAGATATCTTAGGAAATGATATGCATTATCCTTTCACACGTTTGTAAAGCCCATTAGGGTTTCCTTGGTGTATAAAAGAAACTCTACGGCATAGTGTGTCAGGTATCCAAACCTAATAGAAATCAATAGCAATATACGAAGTTAGTTTTACAATTGTTCTTCTTAGTACTTGTGTTAAGATTCCGCATTAGCACATAGTATTCATAGTTATTGTCTCTCTTATAGTTGATTTAGATTTATTCAAGTTAGCTATTGGCTTACAAAAGGCTAATCAGATCCAAGACTTTGGACCAACAACAACACTTTAACGGGCAGTGTACCCGGTCGGTGGTAGATTTGTGGTAAGTAGGGTGTCGAACACTTGAAGCGAGGTTAAATCTCTCAATTTATTAATATTTTGGTTATCTAATCTACGTCAAACCTATGTTAATCTTATGTTAGTTCTAATCCTAATTCTAACAGGTAGAAGGGGGTTTCAACCTAAGAGACTAGCACAGGTTGGTCGGTGACTATAATTCAATTCAAGGCACTTTTACCCACGCAAGCTAA
>BQNB010062748.1:0-20868 GCA_026074375.1 Tanacetum coccineum
GAGATTCCTGCTGAGACACCTACTATTCCACCTGTTGCTCCTACCTTACCACATACTTCCCTATTTCTATACACTGATTCATCTGATAGTGGCACTTCTAAGAGACCACCATCGCAGGACCCGTATGAGGTTACTGTTGCTCAGTAGAGGAGCAGATTAGCTGCACGCTCATCACCACCATCATCACCTACTCATGATTCATCACCTACTGATGTTACGTACCTACTCTATGTTAGATTTTATCTGCACCACCCTGATTACCTCGCCGACCAGCTGTTCTCGTTTTACCAGGCCAGTCGATTCCTTTTGGTCGGCCTTACCGTACCCAGCCTAACGGGGTGCGTAATATGTTGACAGCGAGGAAGAGAGTTTGAGCATTACCATCAGGCCTTCTTGCATCGAGGTATCCACTGGATCATTCTTCATCAGACCATTTCTCATCAGATGACTCGTCATCTGATTCTTCACCGGATTCATCATCAGATTATTCCTCAGATTCTTCATCAGGTCATTCTGTACCAGACTATTCTGTTGATGCACCATCTACTATTTTCGCGAGGCCATCTCACAAGAGGTTTAGATCTCCTGTTGTTTCAGTACCGTTAGCTACACCCGTAACAAGAGCCTTGTCTCGCGTACGTGCCGACCTGCTACCACCTCGTAAGAGGATTAGAGGTGCCATTACCGCATATGATTATGATGATAATACAGAGGAGAGTTATGAGGCGTACGCGGAGCCCAACATTAATTCCGATGTTCAGGCAAACATCGATGTTGATACTACGACTGCTGAGGCTGCAGCAACTTGAGAGGCAGATGTTGGAGTTGAGGTTGATATTGGGAGTAATGGAAAGGACGAGGCCGAGGAGGAGGCTGAGTCTGGGGATAGAGGTACCATTGAGATTGGAGTCGATAGGGTTTCAGATATTGAGAGAGCTTAGGGAGAGCAGGGGCGTAGGATGTTGGCTGCTAGTGAGCATTGGATTGGGGTGTTTAGAAAGGGACAAAAATAAGAATGGAGGGTGGGATGTATGATACTTCTGTGTGTCAAAAGGTGACGCGGATGTTTGGACAATCTTTAACGTCACATGTCATATACTCAGGAGGAATTGAGACAGATGCACGTATCTCGCTACTATGACCGAGCTGAGTTTAGGAGGCTCGAGACTTTCGCTCTGAGATGTTTGGGTTATCGCCCATAGGCATGTTCGATTAGGACTTATGTATCGATCGGTAGTATTGCAACTATTGGCTAGTAGTAGTATCGTTAGGAATCTGTACCTTCTTTTGAAAATCGATGTACCTAGCTATTATTTCAGTTATGAAATCTATATATCTATTGTTATTTTCCGTTTATCTTTTACGTATTGTATTGCTATTTACTTCGTCTTGGCATACCATAATCTCATTATGATTCTTTATCTCTGTGCTATAGACCTAATCAATTATATCCACCGTTTATGGTGATCCCATCTCGCCTAAAATCTCATCGTATTATATATTTTTGTGATGTTGAACGATGCACCTACTGCTTACACGGTACCAGAATGACCCTCTTGTGCGATCGAAGAAATGATAAGCGTGTCCGTGACGAAAGCATTGAAGCGTACGAGGCTACAAAAATAACGGACATACAATGAGTGTCGGACGAGTGGGAGGATGATAATGGGGATGCAATGGAAACGGTAATGGAGATGGAAATCCTGATAGGAATTTATGTAGTTGGAGCTTTAGTTTGATGGCCCGTTGCTCATGAGAGTATCTTTTCAGGATTTCTTAAAATGTCGCCACTTATATTTAAGGGACTGATGAGTCGTTGGAACTGACTAGATGGTTTTGAAAAAGATGGAGACCGTTGTTCCACATCAGCAACTGTCAACAAAAGTATCAAGTAAAGTACGCCTCATGCACTCTACAGAACGATGCATTGACTTGGTGGAACTCTCATAAGAGGACAGTTGGAACTGATGCTGCTTATGCCATGTGATAGAAGGCACTCATGAAGTTGATGACTGAGGTGTATTATCCAAGGAATGAGATTCAGAAAAATAGAGACTTAGTTTATGAAAAAATTTTTTTTTTTTTTATAACTTGTGAAGGGAAATGTTTGAGTGCCTATACCTGATATTCCAAGAACTAGTCTTGTGTTGTACCAAAGATGGTCTTTAAGGAGTGAGGACGAGTTCAGAAGTTTATTAGAGGTCTCCCAGATAATATCCAAGGCAATGTGATTACAGCTAAACCCACTGGACTCCAGGATGCAATTCGAATTGCATACAACTTAATGGATCACAAGCTAAAGGGTTATGCTGCTAGGAATGCAGAAAATAAGAGGAGGTTTGAAAACAGTCCCAGATACAACCATGTGTAGCAACCACCCTTTAAGAGGCAAAATGTCAGTGGGTAGAATGTGGCAAGGGCATACACGGTTGGGAATAATGAGAAGAAGGGCTATGCTGGGTCTTTGCCCTACTGTAATAAGTGCAAGCTACATCACGAGGGGTAGTGTATTGTGAAATGCACGAATTGCAAAAAGGTGGGGCATATGACTAGAGATTGTAGAGCTGCAGCTGCTGCAACCGCTTAGAGAGCCCTAGTAGAGAATCAAGAACTAGAATCGTAGAAACAAGGTTGCTAACAATGAGGCTCGTGAGAGAGCTTGTGCATTAGGAGGAGGTGACGGCAACCCAGACTCCAACGTTGTTACGGGTATGTTTCTCCTTAATAATTGTTATGAATATATCCTATTTGACTCTGGCGCCTATAGAAGCTTTGTGTCGACTAATTTTAGTACCTTAATTGATATCCCTCCTACTGCCTTAGATTTAGTTATACTATAGAGTTAGCCGACAGAAGGATTGCCGGATCCGACAATATTATTAGGGGTTATACGTTAAATTTACTAGACCACCCATTCAATATTGACTTAATGCCCGTAGAGCTCGGTAGCTTCTACGTTATAATTGGGATGGATTGGCTGTCAAGGTATCATGTTGTAATTGGCTGTGACGAGAAGATTGTCCGTATTCCCTACGTCAATGAGACATTGACAATTCAAGGCGAAGGAAGCAACGGTGGGAGTAACTCGAGATTAAGTATCATCTCGTGTGCCAAAACTTAAAAGTACATTCAGAAGGGGTGCCATGTGTTTCTGGCATAGATTTCAGCAAAGAAGACGAAAGACAAGTGGAAGGAGGAGCGACTTGAAGACGTGCCGATCGTCCAGGATTTTCTGGAGGTCTTTCCAGAAGACTTGCCAGGACTTCTACCAGCTCGACAAGTCGAATTCCAAATCGACTTAGTCCCCGGTGCTGCACCTGTATCACGAGTTCCTTATCGATTAGCACCATCTGAGATGCAAGAGTTGTCTACGCAATTGCAAGAACTAGCTGACAAAGGTTTCATAAGACCAAGTTCCTCACCTTAGGGAGGTCTAGTTTTATTTGTCAAGAAGAAGGATGGATCATTCAGGATGTGTAATGATTATTGGGAATTGAACAAGCTTACTGTGAAGAACCAATATCCACTTCCGAGAATCGATGATTTGTTTAACAGTTACAAGGGTCAAACGTCTACTCCAAGATTGACCTGAGATTTGGTTATCACCAACTCAGAGTTCGGGAGGAAGACATTCTAAAGACGGCATTTAGGACTTGCTATGGCCACTATGAGTTCCAAGTAATGCCTTTTGGATTGACCAACGCACCGACGGTATTCATGGATTTGATAAATCAGGTGTGTAAACCGTATTTGGACAAATTTGTGATCGTTTTCATTGATGACATTCTGATCCATTCTAAGAGCAAGGAAGATCATGAAGAGCACCTTAAGCTGATTTTGGAACTGCTTAAGAAGGAGGAGTTATACGCCAAGTTTTTGAAGTGCGAATTCTGGCTTCCAAAAGTGCAATTTCTTGGGCACGTGATTGATAGCGAAGGCATTCACGTTGACCCTGCTAAGATCAAGTCAATAAAGGATTAGGCGTCACCCAAGACCCCAATTGAGATTTGTCAATTTCTAGGCCTTGCCAGTTATTACCGACGATTCATCGAAGGTTTCTCAGAAATCGCTAAACCTATGATAAAATTGACTCATAAAAGCATAAAGTTTGATTGGGGAGAAAAGGAGGAAGCGACATTTCAGTTATTGAAGCAGAAGTTGTGTAGTGTGCTAATATTGGCATTACCCAAAGGGAGTGAGAACTTCGTGGTTTATTGTGATGCTTCACACAAAGAGTTGGGCGCAGTTTTGATTCAAAAGGAGAAATTCATAGCATATGCATCTAGCCATCTCAAAATTCATGAGAATAATTACACTACACATGACTTAGAACTTGGAGTAGTAGTGTTCGCCCTGAAGATGTGGAGACACCATCTGTATGGTACGAAGTGCGTCGTATTCACAGATCACAAGAAGGAGCTGAACATGAGACAGCGACGATGGTTGGAGCTGTTAGTTATATGAATAGTGTGTTACCAAAGAAAATAACAAAGATAATTTAAAAAAGTGTAAAGTAAATTTGAAAAAACAAATAATGAGAAAAAAGTTAAGTTGAAGTTTTTTTATGTAGTAACGAAGTTTTGTTAAAGTTTTTGTAATTTAACGGAGAATAAACTAAATTAAAGTGTCTTACAAAGTTGGTTAAAGTTTATATATTATTTTAAAGTTTAATGGTTGTATTAATATAAGTTACAGAATTTCTAAAAGTACATAATATTCTATTGTTGATTAAGGCTTATTTAAGTTGTGTTAACTAAAAAATGTTTTAAATTAATAATTATTATATTATAATTGTTAATTGTCAAAATTGTAAATACTTAGTTGTGCAATAAGAGTGGTGTGGTAATTCTTTTCCCATGCGTGTTGTTTTTTTGGGTACGCCTTGTTTGCTAAGTTTTTGTCATTGATTGTTTTTAGAAGTTTGGTGCATTAAATAGGGCAATATTAATGATATATATGTGTTATTTAGGATTTTTTTGGGGGGGTAGTGTTTATTTGTGTTATTGGGGGTTTTTTTTCTTTTTTTTATAAGTTGGGTCCAATGTTGGTGTTTATTTTTTGGTTGTATTTTTTTTTTGGGGTTGTTTTGGGCTTTTTTTTAGGGGGTTTACGGTGGTTTTATTGGTGGCATTTTTCACTTAGTTGTGTTTATTTCGGGTTGCATTAAGTATTTGGATTTATAAATTTCAGGTAGGTTTGCTGTTTGTGTTTTTTTAATGTATGTTATTGTTTGTCTTTTTTAGTTAGTTTTTGTGGGTTTATTTTATTAGTGTCTTTGTAATTATTGTTGTTTGTGAGTTTTTTTTATTTATTTTTTGTTGAGTGGTTAGTGGATTGTTGTTTATTTTAATTATGTTGGGTTGTGTGATGTTTATTGTTGTGCTTTATTGTGTATTAGTTAGTGTTTCAGATTTGGGGTTTTTTTTTTTCTAATTTAGAGGGATAGTAGTATTATTTAGTTATTTTATCGTCCAGTAGGGCTTAATGTTGGGGTAGTAAGTTGAATATTATTTGGTTTGTCAGTTTTTTTTAGTATATCAATTATTCTGTATGGAGATTATGTATTTTGTTGTGTTGTTTTGGTTATTAGTGATGGGTAGGGTTGGCGTTTATTATCATTGTTTTTAAAAAATGTATTTTTTTAAGATGTTTTATATTTTGTTACTTTAACGTTAAATAAAGTGAAGTAATATTGTATAAAATTTTTAAAATTATTGGTTTGTTTTTTTAATTAGTTTAATAGTTATGAATTAGGATATAAAAGTTGTTTTGTTGGTTTATTTAATGGTAAAATATTTAATAAGTAGTTTTTTAATAAGAATGA
This sequence comes from Tanacetum coccineum, assembly GCA_026074375.1. NCBI lineage: Eukaryota > Viridiplantae > Streptophyta > Magnoliopsida > Asterales > Asteraceae > Tanacetum > Tanacetum coccineum. The sequence continues at coordinate 5,825 of BQNB010062748.1, forward strand.
AATTTAATGTTATGTACTATTGGGATGCATAGGTATCTGTATGAGTGTGTTGATCAAATTATATTAGTTGGTGTATTAGTTTTTTTTATTCTGTATTATTGTGTTTAGTGATATTTAGTAGTGGTAGTGGGTGGTTAAGTGGTGATTTGTTTGTTGGTTGGTTCTTTTTATTTTTTATGGTTTTTGGTGATTTGTAGGTTTATTTTTTGTATTTTTTTGTTCGTTGTTGGGGGGGCTGTTGGAGATTGTAATTTGTCTGATCTTGTTTAGCTTATTTTTGGGTTTTTTTTTTAATAGTATATATTATTTTTTTTATGAAGGGGTGTTTTTTTGGATTGTTGTTATAGCTGTCAATTAGGTTTGGTTTGTGTGATGGTTTTGGGTAGGTTTGGGGCGGGGCTAGTTATAGTTTTTGGTTTATGTTTTAATTTGTATTTTATATTTTAGTTCTATTTTTTGAAATTTAGTTTTTATGTTTCAGATATTAAGGATGTTAAAATATGAATTATGTTATTCAGTTCGTTTTTTTTTTGATATGATTTTAGTAAATTTATTTATATTTTTTTAATTTTGTTGGTTTGTAACATTTTATTTTTATATTTTGTTGTTTTTTGGGTTTTTTTATTTTTTTTTTTAGTGGTTGGGGTGTGGTCCAATATTTCGGTGTATTATGCGGTCTTTTATGTTTAAGGAATATTAATGTGTATATTTTTAAGTTGTGTGAGATGGCTTTAATATTATTAGTTTTGGTTTTGGGGATAGTTTTTATTATTTATTGGTAGTAGGTGGGGTTTGAAGTTGTTTTTATTCGAGGTTTTTATTTGGGTGGGATGGGGCTATGCAGCTGTTGGGGTTGGTATTTTGTGTGATTTGGGGTGGATTTTGTAAATTGGGTAGTTTTATTGATTTTATTCGGTTGATGTTTTTTGTTGTTGTTTTTTTGGGGGAGGGGATTTTTTGCGGTCTTTTGTGGTGTGGGTTGGGCGCTGGTTTTTTTTGTGGGGTTGTATTGGGGTTTGGGGGTGGATGGTGTTTGTTTTGTGGGGGTTCTTTTTTTTTTTGGTATTTGTTTATTGAGTAGGTTTGTTTTTTTTGGGGGTGTGTTGTGGGTTTTGGGGGTTTTTTTTTGGGGGGGAAAGATTTGTTTTGTGGGGAGGTGTGTTATTTTGATTATGTTGGGTTTTTGTTTTGGGGTATTATTTGGTTGGGGTTGTGTTTTTTGTTTTTTGTAGGTTTTTTTTTTTTTTTCTTTTATTGGGATGGTGTGGGTCATTTTTTGATTTGGGGGGAATGTTGGATTTGTTGTTCTATGGTGTTTATGTATTTGGGTTTTGGGGTTTTTGGCTTGTTGTTTGATGGTTTCTGTTTGTATTATGTTGTTATTTTTTGGAGTTTTGTTTTATTTTGTTGGAGGTTTTTGGTGTTGTGGCTTTTGGGGGGAGGGGTTTTGCTTGGGTTTGGATTTATTGGTTTACGGTTTGTGTTTTTTTGTGTGTGGGGGTTGTTTGAATTTTGGAGTTTTGGGGTTATTATGGGTTTAGGGGTTCGGGGTTGGGGGGATGGATGGTTGGGTTTTTTATATGGGGGGGATGAGATTTTCGTGTTGCGGTGGAGAGAAATTTTTATATTTGGGTCTATTTGGGGGTTTGGCGGGTTTTTGTTATTGTTTATGGGAGTTTTTTGGGGGTGTTGGTATAGTTTGGTTTATTATTTTGGTGTTAATTTTTTTATTGGTGGATTAGTTCTGGCTCTTGTTGGGGTTTGCTTTGGGATTTGTGTGTGGTTTAGAGGTTGTGGGGTCTTAGGTTTTTTTGGGTGGGTTTGCGTTTTTTCTTAGGGTAGTTTTATGGGCTGGTAGGATTTTTTTTTTTGGGTTTTTTGGTTTATTGGTTTTTGTTATTTTTGTTTTTAAGTGGGTAGTTTTTAGGTTTGGGGGGGTTTTGGTTGTGTAGTGGTTTGTATTTTCTTTTGGGGGGGAGGTTCTGAATGTAGTAGTAATTCGATTATGGTTTGTTATTGGTATAGTGTTGTTGGGGGTGTGGTTGTGAGGTTTTAGTTGGTATTTGGTTTTGTGATCTCATTTTTGTTATTCGTGAGTGGTGAGGGGGGGGTTTGTGTTAGTATTGGTGGGCTGGTATTCTTTTTTTTTTATTTTTTGTTGTGAGTTTTGGGGTGGTCTTATGTGTTGGTAGATTCTTGGTTTTTGTTGATTTTGTGGTATTTGGTGTGTAGGGTTTTTTATGATTTTATATTATTTTTAGGTGGGCTAGGGTGTTTCTTATATTAGTTTTTTGTTTTTATTATGGGGTGGTGAGTTTGTGTTTGTGATATTAGTATAGGTGGGTTAGGTGTTGTTTATGTGTTGGTTTATTTATGGAATGTAGTTTAGGGGGTATTTTTTTGGGGTTTGAGCTTTCTTTTTGGGTGTTATGGTTATTTATTTTTTCTAAAAGGTGTGTAATTAGTTTAGGGTTTTTAATGTTGTTATTGTTCGTTGGGTTTGGTATTCATAGTTGGTTTTGTTTTGGATTAGGGTCGATTGTGGTATTTTTTTTTTTTTTTTTTGTGGGGTTGGTTTTTTTGGTGTTTTGTTAGTTAGTCGTGTGTGACTTCATGTAGGGCTGTAGTCGGTTGGTAAATAGGGGGTTGTTTGTGTTTTAATTTGATTTGTCGTTTTGATGTTTGTTTTGGGTTTTTTTTGTGTTGTGATGGGGTATTTGATAGGGGGGGGTTGTTTTCCTTTTGGACTTGGGTGCTTTTTGTATTTTTTGGGGGTGGGATTGTTGGGGAATTAATGTTGCGATATTGTTTGATAATTGGTCTTTTTTGGGTTGTTTTTTATTTTTTTTTTGGTTGTGAATTTGATGTGTTTCTTTACTGTTTTTGTTTCTATGGGGGATATTTATTTTTGTTTTTAATTTTGGTTGGGTATTATTTTGGGGTGTTTTGGGGATTTGGGGTGTGAGTGTTTTGGTTAGGGGGTTTAGGGTATATAGGGGGTTTAGATTTTAATTATTTATTTTGAACGAGGTTTAGTGGTTGTTTCTGTTTTTATGAATTGTATTTGTAAAGTGATTTATTTTTTGTATTTTATGTTTTTCTTTTTTTTGTTTTTTTAAAATATAGGGTGTCGTGTTATTTACTTATTGGGTGGTTTTTTTTTGTGTTGATTTGATTGTTAATGTATCTTTATCTTGCTTTTTTTTTTAGTTGGGGGATGGTTTATGATGTTTTTTTGGAGTCTTTTGTTGGGGTGTTTAATTGTTTATTTATAAGATACTATGGTTTGGTTGGGTTTGGTTGGTGTTTTTTTCTTTTAGGTTTTGTTTGGGATGTCATTTGGGGGTTTGGAGGTTATTTTTTTGGTTATTGGTAAGTTTTCGTTTTGGGGCTTTTTGGTTTTTATTTTTGGGTTAGTGGGGTTTTATTTTTATTCGGTATTTGGTGTTGTTTGGTTCTACTGTTTCATTAGGGTGGTTTCGGTTGATTTTGAAATGTTTTTGGGTTTTGTTTTGTGTTCTTTGTGAGAAGGGTCGTGAATGTTTGATTTGGTTGGTATTTTGTTTTTTGGTTGTAGTTTGGTTTTATTTGTTTTTGGGGTTAATATTCTTTAGTTTGTTTTTGGTCTTGTGGTTTTGTTGTTAGAGAAGTTAATTGCTGTTTTGTTGGGGTTTGTTAGTTTTCAGATTGGGTTATGGGTTAGTTGGGTAGTTGTTTTGGGTTTTTTTTGGTTGTTTTTATTATTTTTGGTTTTATAGTCTTAATTGTGGGTTTGTGTGTTAGTATTTTAGTTTACTTCGTTGAATGATTTTATTTGTATAGTTTATGTTTTTTTTATTTCTTTTAGTAGTAGGCTTGTATTTTTTATATTATTTGTGTTGGATTTTTATTTTCTTTTTTTGATTGTGTAATTTTTGGGTGTGTATTTAATATTGGGAGGTTAGGTTTTGTGGGTGGTGGTTTTTTGTTTATTATTTTTATTTGTTTTTTTTTTTTGTTGCGTTTCTATTTTGTTGGTTGTGTTGTATGGGGTTTTTTTTTTGTTTTGTGTTTTGTGGGGGGGTAGGTAGTAGTTTTTGTTGGGTTATTGATGTTGTTATGGTGATTTGTTTTATTTATGTGTTGGGACAATGTTTAGTTTTTTATCTTTTTTTATGATTGTGTATTTTGGGGGGGATATTCTATATTTTTTTTGTATTTTGTGGGGTTTAATATTATTGTATTTATTTTTTTTGTGAGAGGTTTGTGGTTTTTAGGGTATATTGGGGGGTTATATTTTTTTTGTGTTGTTTTGTGGGTATAATGGTTATTTGTTCTTGTTAGGGGGTGAGGGATATCATTGTTTTTGGTGTGATTTGGGGGGTTCGGTAGTGTATTTGGTGTTAGATTGTTTTATTTCGTTGGGGGGTGAGTTTTTGATTGGTTTTTTCTTTTTTTTAGTTGGTTGTTTATTGTTTTTTTAGTTTTGGCTGTTTTTTTTTTGTTTTTATGGTTTTGGGGTGAATTGGGGGGATGAAATGGGAGTGTTCTATTACTTTTCTATTTTAGATATAGGTTTTTAGGTATATTCTTTGTATATGGGGTTTTATATTTATTTTTATTATGGGGAATTTGGTTTTATTTGGTTTTTAGGGTTTCTGTGTAGTTTTTGGTTTATCTGGGCTTTATTTATAATTTGGTGGTTTTGTGCTTTTATTGTTTGTAGAAATAAGGCTTAAAAGTTTTTAGGTAAGTTCATTCACTTGTTAGTGAGGTTTTGGTATTTTGTTTAAATTATTAATTTAGTTTTTTTGGAAATAGGTTTTTAGTAGTTTATTGTGTTTTTTAATATTCGTTTTTTTTTGGGGGTTTGTGTGTATTTGAGTTATTATGGTGGTATTTCTAGTTGATGTTTTGGTATTGGGTAGTTGTGTGGAGGGGCGGAGGGCGGGTTTTTTTTGTGGTTTCTGTTATTTTTGAGGGGGTGTAGGTTTTTTCTTTTATTTGATGGAGTTTTTTGTATTTGCTGTTATTTTTATTGTTGGGGGCTTGTTGGTGTTGGATTTTTCTTATCTTGGGTAGTTTTTGTTGTTGTGCGTCGTTGTTATTTTGTTTGGGGGGGATTTTTATTTTATTTAATTTTTTTTGGGGGTGTGTTGTTGGTTGGGTTATATTGTTTTGATTGGGGGTAGGGTTGTTGGGTTTTGCGGTTTTTTTTTGGGTTTTTGGTGTTTATCTTTTTGTTTGTTTTGATTTTGGTTTGGGGTTCTTTGTGTTTTGGGTGTTTGTATGGGGGGTTGTTTTATTTTATATTGGGGGGTTTATTTTTAGTTTGGTGTAGGGGTTTTGTTGGGGATTTTTGTTTTTTTTCTGTTGGTTATTGGTGTTTCTTTTCTTTTGTTTGGGGTTTAGTTTTTAAGGGGTGGTGTGTTAAATGTTTTTTTTCTTTAGTAGTCTGGGGTATTAATAATGTTTTGGTTTTAATATTTTGTATTCATGTGTTGATGTTTTTGGGGTTGGGATTGTTGGGGATGTGTTTGTTGTATTGTAGGGTGTTTTTTTTCTTTTTTTTTTTAGTTATGTGCTTTTTTTTGGTGGTGCGGTCGAGTTTTTTTTTTTGTGTTTGTTTTTTTTTGTGTGGGGGGGGTTGACTTTTGTGATGTTGTTTGGTTTTGTGGTTTGGGGAGGTGTTTTTTTGGTTTGGGTGGTGTATTTTTGGGGGACGTTTTATTGGGTGGTTTTATTTATGATTGGTTTTTTATTATTGGTTTGGGGGTGTTTTTTGTTTAATGTTTTTATTTTGGGGGATATAGGTGTTAATAGTTAGGGGGGTGATTGTTATTGTGTTTTTTTTTGTATTTTTTTTTAGTTGGTAATTAGTTTTGTTTTTGTTATAGGGGTGTGTTGTTTTGGGGGGAAGGTGTATGTTTGATAGTTGTTTTGTGTATTATAAGTTTTATTGTTTGGGCGGTTGTTGAGTTGGTTTGTTCTGAGGTTTGATTGATGTATAGTTTATTGATTTTTTGGTTTTTTTTATATGGGTTATGAATAGTTTTGTATGGGGTGATTTTTGTTTTTTTTATTGGTTAAGGTGTTTTGTTTTTTTTTATATTAATATTGGTTTGGGGAGTCTTTGTTTGTTTGTGCGTTTTGTTATAGTTTGGTATTAATGTGTTATTGTTGTGTTTTAGGGGGGGGGTTGGTCTTATTATATATGTGTGTTGTGGTTTATTGTTTGGGTTAGGTTTGTTTCTGGGAATTTCCGTTTTCCTTTTGTGGGTGTTTGTTGATTTTTTTTTCTTTTGGGGGTGTTGTGATTTTAGTGTGATTGGTTTTGATAGTGGATTGTTTAGTTGGTGATTGGGTGGGTTTTGGTTAAATTATTATATGTATTATTGATTTTCGTTGTTTTGTTTTTTTTGTGGTTTATATGTTTTAAGGTGGTGTTTGATGTGGGTAGTGGATTATCTTTCTTTGTGTTTTTTATTTGTGTTGTTTGTGGTGTAGTTTGAATAGTGTGGTTGCATTAGTTGGGGTTGGGGGTTGTGTGTTTTTGTTGTTTGGTTTGTATTCTATATATGTACAATTTTTTAATTGTGGATTAGTTAATAATTATGGTTGGGTTTGGGGGACTCTAATTGTTCTTGGGATTTGAAAGTTGTATTTGTTTATTGTTTTGTTAGTTATTTTTATTAATTTTTCTGATTTTAGTTATGGTAGAATTATTGATGTTAGTGTATTTATAGTATTACTTGGTTGATTGCCTTATCGTTAGTAGTATGTTGTTTTTGGATAGGGCAATATGATAGTTGGATGTTTTTGTTATTTTAGTGTTTATTATAAGGTTAGTTTATTTTCGTGTTAGGTGGTGTGATATTTTTGATAGTACGGTGTTTGGTTGTCATCCCGTAGTTGGTTAATTTATATGTTGTGCTATGAGTATTGGTTATCAATATATGTTTTTTTAATTGGGGTTTAGGTATTATTTTTAAATTAATAGTGTTGAAGTTGTTTTAGTGGTTGGTGGGGAGCAGGGTGACAGGATTTTTTTTTGGTGTTGGGGTTTATTGTGAAGTGGGTTTTGGTTTGGGTAGTTTGTAAGTTCTTAGTTGGTTGGGGTTATTTTGGTTTTGGTATTGTGTTTGTTTTGTTTGTTTATGTTGTGTGGTTTTTTATATCTGGATTGTTCTTTTTTTGGTGGTTGGTTGTGTGTGTATTACTTTTGTGAGTTTTGGTTGGGTTTTGATTTAGTGTTTTTATATTAATAATTATAATTGGCTTTCTTATTAGTTTATTGTTTTGGTTGGGTGGGGGCTTTGGTTAGTTTTTAGGGGGGGGGGTTTTATATATATTTTTTTTTGGTAAAAATTTATATTTTGTTGAAAAGAGTGGAAATTTATGTTTGGCGAATTTGTTTTGTGTCTTATTAGTATTTTTATAATATAGGTATTTTATGTTTTCGTAGATAGTTGGTGTTAGATGGTCACTGTATTTTGTGTTGTTTTCTGTTGGGTTTTATTTTTGGGGGGTGTGTAAGTTTAGGGTGTTTGATTGTATATATTTGTTTTGGTCTCTGGTTGTGGTTTTGTTCTTTTGGATCTTTGATTTGGTTGTCTGGGGGGTATTTTATTTTTTTTTTATTTTTTTTCTGTTTTGTGTGATTTTTGTGGATTGGGGTTTGTTGGTTAGTTTGTGTATTTTTTTTGGTGTTGTTGTTGGTGTGGATGTTTGTCTTTAATTAATGTTGCTCAATGTTGCTGTTTTAAGTTTATTTTGTAGGTGGTTTTGTCTTTCAATTTTTGGTATTAGAGGTGTTAGTTATGGTTTTAATTAATGGTGTTGGGAATATGAGTTGTTTATTTTTCTTTTGGTTTTGTGTGTGATGGGTGGTATTTGATGGTTTTTTAACTAGTGTTTAACAAGTTTATTAAAATTCATGTTGCATTTATGTTGTTTGTTCTGTTTCTATTAATGTTTTAACTAAGTTTGCTTAAGAATCTTTTTAATTGCTATTTAATTATTTTTTATTTATTGTAAATTAGTTATTTATTGTTGTATTTGGTAGTATTGTTGTGTTGAGGTAGGTGCTTTTGGAATCGGTTTTATGTTGTTAGAGTATGTGTTTTTTTTTATGTTCGTAATAATTTGGAAGTTCTTTTTTTTAGTTTAAGTCGCTCTAAATAGGGTTTGTTCGGTATAAAGTTATTGGTTTTATTTGGTTGATCATTTTTTTTGGTTATTTTGGGATTGTAACTTTTTTCTAATTGTTTTAATAGGGTAGGAACTTTCTAGGGTTTATTAAGTGCATTTGATAATGGTATTTGTGGGGTTGGGTGGTTTATATTTTATAGAGAAAGTATAATATGTCATGAAATAAGTTAAGTTAATTAAAATTAAGTTTTGAGTTGTTATTGTATCGATACGATGTGTTTATATTTAATATAAAGTAAAGTTCAGTATAGTGTTAATATGTGGTAGTTTAAGTTGATGATTATATAAGTTGTAAAATTAATGCGTTGTTAAAGTTAAAAGTGTGAAGGACCGAATATAATATGTTTTTTCTATTAATAGTTGTTGTGTGTTTATGAAGTTTTGGATGTTTAAGTGGTGATGAATCAAGTTCTATTTTATAAGTTAGAACTGGAAAGGTGATTTTGTATTTTAATAAGTTGCGATTACTATTAGTAATGTTTATGAAAGATAAAAATACTTTAGTGGTTATATTTGTGGTTTTGTGAGATAAATAGTTTTTGTGGTTAAGTTGGTTGTGTATTTGTTGGGCGTGTGGTGTTGTGTTTATTGTTAAGGTTTTTGGGAATGGGGAGTTTTTTTTATAGTTTGGGTCGCGGTTGGGAATTGGTATTGGGTTGGTGTGAGGGTTTTTTAGTTTTATAATTTTTGTATTGGGTATTAGTGTTTTTTTGGTTTATTACTGTTTTGTTTGAGTAATGTCTGTAGGGTGCTTTTTTTTTTTGTCTTTCTTGTTTTTATTGGTTGGTTTTTTTTTTGGTTTTTATGTGATTGTATTGGAAGGGGGTTGGTGGTATTTGGGGGTTCTATATTGGGGGGTGGGTGGGGATTCTGTTTTTGATGTTTGATGGGTGGGTGGATTTATTTGGGTGATTTTTTTTCTTGTTGATTTTTTTAGTGTTCGTTCAGAAGTTGGGGATTGAAGGAGTTTTGTTTGTGGTTTTTCTTGGATTGAGTATTTTTGTATTTGTTCTTTATGTGTGGATGCTGGTTGGTTATTTTTATTATTTGTTTTTATATCGTTTCTGTTGTTTACGATTTGGCTTTTTTTGTGCGGTTTTTTGGTTTGGGGGGAGTTTTGTTTCTGTGGCTTGTTCTAGGTTAGGTTGTGGGGTTCATATGTGTTTATTGGTGATTGTTTAATGTTTTACTTAGGTTTTTAGTTTTTTTGTGTATTGGGCTAAAATGATTAGGGTTCTTTGTTGCTTGGGTTGGGCTTTAGTGTACGTATAAATTTTTTTTGGATGTTGTTTTGGTTTGTGTTGTTGTTGGTAATTCAATTGTGTTTTCAATGGGGGGTTATTGTTGGTTTGATTGTTTATTGGTCGGGGTAAGGTAAGGGGGGGGATGTTTTTGTTTTGTATAGGTTTTTTATTGTTTTTTTTTGGAGTGTATTGGGGTGTTTGTTTTTGGTATGGGATTTTTTTTATTATTTTTAATAGTATGTTTATTAATTTATTATTTTAGATTTTATTGGCATGTGGGTTGTATTTTTGTTTTTATAATTTTTTTTTGTGAGATTTTATTAGATTGTTAGTCGTTTTGTTTTACTTATATTTATGGGAGCTTTTGGTGTAGTTGTATTGTGTTATTTGTTTGTATTGATTAATGGGGTGTTTTTTTTTGTGAGTTGTGTTTTTTTTGGTTTAGGTGTTGTTTGATTGTTCTTTTTTTGGGGGTTTTTTTTTTATTGGTTTTTGGTGTTTATGTTTTCGTCTGGGTGGGGTTTTAGGGATTGTGGAGAGGTTTGGGTTATGTGGGTAATGATGAGTTGGGTGGTGGGAGGGATGATTGGTTGTTATGTTGCGATTTGGGAATAGTGTTGTTTGAAGGTCGTTGTTGTTGGGATGGGAGTAATAAAAATTGCATTTGATAATAGTAATCTGTACTCGATGTGGGAATTAAAGTTAAGTTGTTGCGCGTGTTTCGTTTATCTTTGTCTGGTTTGTTGTGTAGTGGGGGTTAGTTTTTGGGTTCCATAAGTTGATTGGAGTAATAATTTTTTATTTAATGTTTTTGTCTATTTCTTGATTTAGATTTTTCTGATTTCTCTTTTATCTTAATTTTTTATATTTGATATTTGTGCTATTTTTGTAGGTTTGTCTTTTAGGTTGTTGTGGGGTTTTTTGTTGTTTGGGTGTTGTTGTTTTGGTTTTCTTGCGTTTTTATTCTTGTTGTTATGGGTTTTGGTGTTGATGGGGGGGTGTTGGGGTTTTTGGGTAAGGTTTTGTAGTTAGGGGTTTAGTTCGGTATGGTATTTACATTGGTTTTTTTGTTTAGTAATTAAGTGGTTATTCAGATACATTAATGATTTTTTTATTAGGGTGGTTTGTTCTTAGTTTCATTTTTTTTTATTTTAGATTTTAAATTATTTGTTACTTTTCTCAATTTGAAGTTTTTGTTGAATGAAGGTGATTAGTTGGTGGTGTGGTTCTGTGTAATTTTTGGATTTTATATATGTATGTACTTTGTTGAATTTGTGGGTTTGGGTGTAGGGTATTTATTGTAATATGTATTTTTGTAAGGTTTGTTGGGTCTAGTTATGTGAGTAGGTAAATATTTTTTGTTACGTTGTATTTGTTCTTTATTAGTGGTGTCGATCTTTTTTAGTATATATATTTTAATTTTATGAAGTGAAAATATTTTATTTTGGTTTGTGGGAGGTAGTGATGTTGGTTTGATTGTTTATGTTTTTAAGTTTTTTTGGGAAGTAGTATATTTTTATTATGTTTAAATTTATCAAAAAGAATAATAAAGCTTAAATAAACAAAAATTAAATAAATTAAAAAAAGTTAAAATGTAATAAGTGAAAAGTTTTAATACATTGAAGTTAAAGTTGTTTAATTAAAATAAATGATGAAAACTAGAAAATATAAATAATATAATAATAAGTTTTAGACAATCATTAGTTTTAAGTTTTTTAATAATTTATATAAGTTTATTTTTTAAGTTTAATATATCATGTATTAAATTTTTAAGTAATTTATTATTGTTAAGTATCTACACGTCAATAAGAAAGTTTTTGTGTTATTAATTAATTGGTAGATTTAAGTGAATTATTATAAGTTAACTTTAATTAGCAGTTCAGTTTCAGTTCTTTTTATGAAGAACAAGTAAAAGTAAGAAAACAATATGAAAAGAATTAAAGAAAATAAAATAATAGTTAGTTGTGTTTTTAATAAATAAGGTTAGAGAACAGAATTTTAAAAATAAGTTACAAATAAAAAAATATAAAATTTCAAGTGAAATATTTAAAAAAAAAGTTGAGTTTTTTTTAATTTAATAATAAAATAGAAATCATAGAAGTAAGTTGTGTAGATTTTTAATAAATAAGTTAATTAAAGGTCTTAATATAATTTTTAATTAAGTTTAAATTTAAGTTATGTGTTGATTTTATAGTAATAAAGTTGTATAGTTATATGATTATATTCTAAACAGAATTACTAAATATGTTAACTTAGAAGTTACAAGTTTTATTTAAATATAATAGTTATAAATTGGTTGTAAATATATGAATAATGTTATGTTATGACTCTTTATTAAAAATATTATAATAAAAAAATAGTAAAAAATAATGATATTACTAAAGTATAGATTAAAGTTTTTTGTAATTTTAATGTTTAAATAAAAAGTAATAAATAATAACTAAAAAAACTTTTATAATAATTAAGTTAACAAATTATAAAGTTTATAGTTGTGTATAAGTCTCAAAGTTTACAAGTTTTATTCAGTTAAGTTCCAAAAATGAAGTAAAGTTGTGTTTTTTTTCTTTTCTCGATTTAAAAAAGTATTTAAAGAGTACACTAATTAGTTGTCAACAACAAGTTATTTTAATTGAAAAAAGTTATATGAAGTAAGTTGAATTAAAAACATAGTTGAGTGAAAAGATAAGAATTTAAGTTATATTTGGAAAAATAATAGTATTATTTTGCGTAAGAAATTTTTAAATTAATTATCAAAAGTTGTTTTATTTAAAATTAGTAAGTTTAAATATTAAAGTAAAAAAGTTTAATAAGAAAAAAAAATTTAAAAAATAAAAGGTAAAAAAGTTGTAAAAGTACATATATTAAATAAAAAAACTTAAGAATATGTTTGCATAATTGTTGATAATTAAGTTGTTTAGTTAAGTTACAAAAAAATTATAAAATAAAATGTATACTACAGATGTACGAAAAATTAAGTTTTGAAAAGTTGTTTATTTATAAAGTTTATGTAATTGGTTTAAAATTTTTTATAATGTGAGTTCTATAAAAGGAATATTTATTTTCAATAGATGTTTTTTATTTAATTTAGTAAATTAAAGTTTAATAAAACATAAATGCAAAAAGTATAAAAAGTTTCTAAAAGATAAAGTAGTTTAGTTATGTTTGTATACAGAAAAATAAATATAAATTTAAAAGTTGTGAAATAATTATGAAAAGTTACTTATAGAAAAAATTAAAGAAAGTTACATAAACAAAATAAAAATTAAGTCTAAAAGTGTTTAAAATGTTTAAAATTATTAAAAATGCCAAAATAAAGTTAGTAAATTTATTATATATAAAAAGTCGAACTACGAATAAGTTTCCTATTTAAAGTTGTGTTGTAGCTCGATGTGAGATTCTAAAAAGTTTTTAAGTTATCTTAAACAAGACATAAATAAAAGTTAATTGAAAGTTTCTACTTCAAATTCTTAAGTTGGACTATAATAAAAAAAAAAAGAAGTTGTGTAGTGTGCTAATATTGGCTTTACCCAAGGGGTGAGAACTCGTTGGTTTATTGTGATGTCTTCCACAAAGATGTTGGGCGCAGTTTTTGCTTCAAAGGAGAAAGTCATAGGCATACGCATCTAGCTCAGCTCAAAATTCATTGAGAATAATTACACTACACGTATGACTTTAAAACTTGGTAGTAGTATTGTTCGCCATGAAGATGTGGGGACACCATTCTGTATGGTACGAAGTGTGTCGTATTCAACAGATAACAAGAAGGCAGCTGACATGAGGACTGGACGATGGTTGGAGCTGTTAAAGTGATTTTTCGACTGTGCGTACGTTACCATCTGGGTTAGGCGAAGAACGTGTTTGGTGGCGGAATGCTTTAAGTCGAAAGGGAAAGGTTTACGCCACTTGAGTTTGAGCATTAGTGATGGACTATAGGCCTGAACCTTCCCTGTTGCAAATTTTGAACGCTTAAGTGAGGCAAGTAAGGAGAGATTTATCAAAAGAGTAAGACTTGTGTCGGTTGGATTAAGAAACGCGACCTGTTATGACGAAAATTATGTTTGTAAGGACAGGAGTTGATACCGTATTTTGGTGATTTGAGAGCTCTTATCATGCACGAGTTCGTATAAGTTGATGTATTTCTATCTTATGGGATCTAATATGATTGTACCATGACATATAATAGCTATAGTGGTGGCCTAATATGAAATCAAAAAATTGACTCACATACGTCAGCAGATGCTTGACTTATGCAACGGTTAAAAAAAAGGCTAAACACCAGGAAGCGACCAGTTTGCTTGTAAAACTGAGAGTACCAGCGGGAACGTGAGAGGAAGATCACCTGGACTTTGTACTAAATGCCAAAAGACGTGGATGGTCAAGACACGGTTTGTTAATCAGTTTCCGACTCACCTAAATCTGCTCATTTCACTGTCAATGAAAGAAACATTACTCGATGGAGAAGTTAACGAGACAGTACTTGAAAGAAGTCATCTCGAGGCATGAAGTGCCAGTTTCGATCATCTCTGATTGCGATAGCCATTTTACATCTCATTTCTGGCAGTCGCTTCAGAAAGTGTTGGGAACTCAATTGGATATGAGCACCACCTATTACCTACAAACGTATGGTCACCATCCAGGAATTGGAAGACATGTTGCGTGCTTGTGTGATTGATTTTGGAAAGGACTAGGATAGACACCTACCCTTGGTGGAATTCTCATACAACAACAATTATCACACTAGCATCAAGGCATCACCGTTCAAGGCGTTATATGGTCGGAAGTGTCGATCATCTATTTGCTGGGCTGAGGTTGGAGACAGCCAACTCACGGGACCAGAGATTATCCACGAGACCACCAAAAAGATCATCCAAATTAAACGTCATATTCAAGCTGCACATGATTGAAAAAAGAGCTACACCAATAAGAGACGTAAGCCTTTGGAGTTCCAAGTCGGAGATAAGGCCATGCTAAAGGTTTCACCATGGAAAGGCGTGATACGCTTCGGCAAATGGGGAAAGCTGAACCCACGATATATTGGACCTTTCAAGATTATTTCCAAGGTTGGAACCGTTGCATATCGACTTGAACTTCTAGAGCAACTCATCCAAGTCTATAATACCTTCCACGTGTCATATCTGAAGAAGTGTTTATCCGACGAAACACTTGTTATTCTGTTTGACGAAATCCAAATTGACGACAAGGTTTATTTCGTAGAAGAACCCGTTGAAATCATAGACCGTGAGGTCAAACCTTTAAAGCAGAGTCATATCCCCATCATCAAGGTTCGTTGGAACTTGAGGAGAGGTCCCAAGTTCACATAGGAACATGAAGACCAGTTTATAAAGAAATACCCGCACCCGTTTTCAAAACCATTATCTGCATCGGATAACACGTCTTGAGCTTTGCGGACAAAGCTCTTCTAACGAGGAAAGGATGTAACACCCCGTAAAAATTTCCAAATTACTTTCGTTGACTTTCGTGCATTAGTTGACCTTTAATAATTACGTGATAATTATTGTGCTTAACCGGTAAGTTTTTCCGTGCGTAACTAAAAATCGTTACCAGATGCGCTCCGGCTTGCTATTTAATGCAAACTTTTGACATATGTTG
>BQNB010062748.1:25764-35957 GCA_026074375.1 Tanacetum coccineum
CAGGGATCCTGTAAGAATATCAAGTACATTCCTTATTTATCAGCAGAGTCAACAATTAAAAATCAAAACATCTACAAAAAACTATAAGGGGAAAATCTACCTATGTCTTAGGCGAAGCCATGATGCAAAAGCCTCCAAAGCCTGAACATTAAAATTATCAGGAATTAACAAACATCAAAATAGATATAAAATTAAGATCGGCGTTAATCAGCTAGAAGACTAAGAGATACAAACTCTAAGAGTTATAACACACTATGTATGCGCCAAATGAGTTTAATAGCATTTAATACAGTATAGAGACAAGAATAAATAGCGACAATATTTGTAAGACTGGTGAGCTAAGCAAAAATATGGTCGGTGGCATATTTACCTACGATTGAGAATTTTAAAAAAAAGATCATTAAATTTCCATAATTGCAAATCTTCTTTTTTTGTAAATGTGAAAATATATTAATCACCAAAAACTTATAAACAAGTAAGCCATGTGCATGCCCAAAGGCACACAAAGCATACTACTCAGTAATACAACGGTAAGATACAACTAAAAACAATTGCAAGCATAGAACTCCCAAATTGCCCCACTGCAGCCCAGCCATACAGCTACTTTGATGCTTTTCAATGGTGATATCAATAGTTAGAACAAAGTAACCCCATCTCATGATTTCATATCTTTCTATATGAAAAAAAGGATAATAAATAAAGTTGTTATTGCAAATTTTTTCACCTGTTCTTTTAGTTCTGGAATATTTAAACATGCAGTCAAAATGCCAAGAGCAACATCCATGGTAGAGACGAGTTCCTCTTCAAATCTCCGGCGTCTATCAGGACGTGCAGCTATCTTGTAATTAAAGACTTCCTGGTTTAAATATAATAAACAAATGAATATTTCAACTCCGCGGCCTAGAACCAATCTAATAATAGCATGTATGACATCAACCGAAAGACAATTTGTAGAGAATATCATAATAGTGTGTACCTCAGGTAAGACTCTGAGTAGCTCCAAGAAACTTGGAACAATATCCGGATATGAGTTCATCTCATCTCTAAGCCAATTCATTATGCCGCCGTCTCCCCAATCTTCAGCAGGGACTTGAACAGCCAATGCAGCAACAGCAAGACTAATCTATATAACAAACCTTACAACATAATATTATTCCGTGTTTACGAGTCAGCACCTAGTGGGTGGGTGTGGTGTAAGAAGAAAGTGTAGACGTTACCTGAGTTCTAACTTTAGGTGTGCCCTTGTGAAATGTTTTCAGCAAGTTCTGCAGTTAGAATTTTCCGTTTATCAAACACCATGTTCAATTACAGTAAGGATATTATCATATAATGCTACTCACGTTTAATGAATCACGCAGTGGACGGAATGCTTCAGAAGGTAATTCTTCAAAATCTCGTTGGACCTATAACCAATAATTGAGAACACCGTATATGGATCAGTGCAAACTTAATAATTACCATTTAAGTTTTAAAGAAACCAGCTATACCTTGTTATTTTTTCATAATAGAGTTTAGTGATTGCACAGAAGAATACCTTGCTTTGTTTAAATGTAAGTAAGAACACATGTAATTACCTTACTTCTGAGAGTTTGTGAGCAAAAAATTTGAGTCTCGACATTGCTACTAGCATCATGAAGCAAATTATCCGACACCTACACGAGATTAATCAAATGACAATCTCTTTAATTTAACTTATTAAACACATTACAAAAACAAATAAAAAACAGCTCCGGCAACAACAGCCACATAAGAAAAAAGAATTGTCAGCTTACGACTTATGGGCATAACTCTTACTCAACTGTATACTTGTATGCATATCGGATATTATGTTTAGGGACCAAAATTGAAAAGCAAAGAAAGAGAAGTAAATAACAATCCAACTGTATGATGACAAGATGATACGCACTCGTGCAAATTAGCTTTAATAAAAACCTAGATCCTGAAAAAATATAAATAAATATAGACAGAGATAGTATATAGACTCAATGATCAAGAATCGTGGGAACCTGGAATGGCCTAAATTTTACATATTTTAAAGGGTTTCTTAGAATCTCTTACTCATTAATTTAAAATTTACCTGTGATAGCAAGTTTCACATGCTTAAGACAGATTTAAAACGGTCAAACCACTGTTAAACAAGCCTGAACACTACATTTGTAGAACCACTATAATAACTTTACTGATTTGATATGTCTGTTAAACTTATTTCCTCCTTTTACTTTTTTTTAGCTTGGAGAATGGAACCGGAAAAAATGATCATTTCTCTATTCAAATCAGAACAAAAAGTTACAGAAAAACGGACTGACATACATAAAAGACCAGGGTATGCAAAGTGTGTAGTGTATAAAATTATAAATAACGACTTGTTGTGGCTAATCCCTGAAACAGATCTAATTTTTCATCTCGATAATCAATTGTGAGTGATAGTTAAGAATAAATTTACATTCATAACTGGGTTTTAAAAAGCGCGATGCGTGCCGAGGCGATAAGGGTCAAAAAGCCGAGGCGCGAGGCGCCGAGGCAAAAGATCATGTACACGAGGCGACATTTAAAAAAAATACTTGTAAATTATATATAATGCACAAATATAATAATACCACATATAATACCAAACTTACGATCAAAAGATATCATGGATTTTCATAGTTAACGATTCCACTCGTTAAAATACATAAATATGACCAAAAGGATCAGAAGTGTTATCATTTTTGAATAATTAAAAGCAAATCAAAAGCGTCCATGGAAAGCTTTGTGTGTCTAAATCCTCCAAGACTAAACTAGAAGTCATTTTCATCATCCTCGTCGTCATCAAAGCCAATCTTAAAAGCAAATCTGTGACTTTTTCGTGACTTTTTTTATTAGAATTGGTCAAATTGAACATGTCTTAAAAGCAAAGCCTATAAGAAAAAGCCCAATACACATTAGTAAGACCAATTTTACTTTAGAAGTCGCAAGTACATGATGCGCAAAAAAGCACCGATGCACGCATTAGCTGATGCGTGCCTGATGCGTGCGCCTCACCACGCATCCCGTAAACGCAATGGATCAGGGTGTCTGATGCAATGGGGTAGTGCATCTGCCTCAGGCGCGCTTTTTTAAACACAGATTCATAATAGGCTTGTGTCGAATACATATCTCCTTAGGCATGCGCATCTTATAGATTCACTAGGGGACTTTTTACCTAAAATAAAATCCATTTTAGCAGCTTATAGATTATAAACTGCTAAGTTTTACAACAACAACAATAATTCTCACGGGTGTGCGGGGTCGGGCAGGTATGCTTCTAGAAAGACCTCCGGCTGTCATGTGGAGGTTTTGTAAAATTATAATAAATGGTGACACTACCAAAATACTTGAAGTTAGTAGCCTACAAAAATTTAAATTGTATGATAGTGCATAGACTAGTCGGAAATCTGGCAAATGCGAACCCTCCGCCTACATAAGTTGTTATAGATTAATTCTAATAAATTTAATCTTTGCACGCACTCTAATTAGTTAACAGGTTAAAAAGGTAAATCCTATTGACAATCAAGTGAATAGAGTGGTAACAGAAATATAGATGCCCTAATAAAAGACTAAAACTAAATATATAAAAAATGATTGAACAAGTTTAAAATATATAAAAAGATGTGGTGATTGTTGTTTGGAGGTTTTTGGCGCCCGGCCCGCCCGACGGATTTGGGTTGGGAATGGGAGGGGGTGTTTGGGAGTTGAAAGTGGAAGTGATTGTGGGCCGTTTGATCTTATCTCAGTTAGATCTCATCTGTCTTGTGTTTCTTTCTTACTTTCGTATTTGTCAACTTCAAATTTTCTACCGGGGAGGGCTGCCCTGCTTCACTTTTTTTTAATGAAGTAATCCGACCAAACCCTTATAATCCGTTTTATACGTTTTTATCACAATAAGAAAAGAATTATAAATTATCAAATATACACCATTCTACTATAATCTCTCGTGTCAATTTTCACCGTCCATTCTAACCGCCGTTTGTAATTATTTTTAAACAAAATTTGTTTATACATTTTCATAAGTTTTTATAGTTTTCATCCGTTTTATACGTTTTTATTTGTTTTATCCGTTTTTATATGTTTTCATCCGTTTTTATCAGCTTCGTCAGTTTTTCTATGTGTTTTTACGATTTTGTACGTTTTTTAACGTTTTCGTACGTTCTTTTGCGTTTTCGTCGATTTTTTTACGTTTTTTAACACTTTTGCCCGTTTTTTGCGTTTTAGTCTGTTTTTGTACTTTTTTAACGTTTTCAGGGTTTTCTACGTTTTTTTACCATTTTAGTCCTTTTTTTACATTTTTAACGCTTTCGTATGTTTCTTTACGTTTTTTGCGTTTTTGTTCGTTTTTTAACGTTTTCGTCCGTTTTGTACGCTTTTGTACAGTTTTTTTGCGTTTTCGTCCGTTTTGTACGTTTTCGTCCGTTTTTGTACATTTTTTAATATTTTCGTCCGTTTTTGTACGTTTTTTAACGCTTTCGTTCGCTTTTTTTGCGTTTTATCAATTTTTGTACGTTTTTTTACCGTTTTGTATGTTTTACGTTTTTAACGCTTTCGTCCGTTTATGTACGTTTTCGTACGTTTTTTACGTTTTCGAACGTTTTGTACGGTTTCGCCCGTTTTCGCAGTTTCCGTACCTTTTGTACGTTTTCGTCCATTTTCATCTGTTTTGTATGTGTGTGCACGTTTTATACGTTTTCACCAGTTTCGTATGACTTTTTACGTTTTGAAAGTTTTTGTAATTTTTATCCATACAAAAACGTATAAAACATATAAGAACATACAAAAGCGTACAAAAACGAACGAAAATCGAACGTACAATAACATATTAAAACGGATGAAATCATATAAAAACAGATTAAAACGTATACAAACGTATAAAACGGATGAAAACGTCAAAAACGTTTGAAAACGTACAAAAACAAACGAAAACAAACTATGGGATACAACATGGCCGGATGCAAGAAAAACTTAGAGGATATTGTAGCCTCTCATGGAGATTCCATGGTCTTTAAATGAATGTTATGTCTTTAAACATTCAAGGTCTTGGCCAATCAGCCAAGAAACAGTGGATTCGGGAGTTAAACACTAAGAATAAGATTAACTTTGTTGCTATTCAAGAAACAAAGTTGGAGAGCATTAATCTTTTTTCTATCAAAGATTTATGGGGTAATTCTTTTTTCGACTTTTCTTTTAGTTCTTCTGTTGGTCTTTCAGGAGGAATTCTATGTGTGTGGGATCCTAATAGCTTTGTTAAAGATAATGCCACCATTTCTGATTATTTTGTGGCGGTTCGTGGTACTTGGCTTTCTACTGCTACTAAGGTTATGTTTGTTTCTATTTATGCTCCACAAGATATCTCTGAGAAGAAATCTCTTTGGGAATATATTACTCACATTATTGATACATGGGATGGAGAATGCATTATTTTAGGCGATTTCAATGAAGTTAAGTCAAACAAGAAAGGTTTTGGACTATTTTTTAATGATACGGCCGCCAATCTTTTAATCACTTCATCTCTACTGCTGGGCTTATTGATCTTCCCCTTGAAGGATATTCGTTTACTTGGGCTATCAAATCGGCCAAGAAAATGAGTAAATTGGATAGGTTTTTAATTTCTGAAGGTTTACTTCTGAAATTTCCTTCTCTGTCAGCTATTTGTCTTGACAGGCATCTTTCCGATCACAGACCCATCATTATGCGCGAAGTTGTTACTGATTATGGGCCATCCCCTTTTCGTGTCTATCAATCTTGGTTTCACAAAGAAAAGAGTTTGATAACTCCATTAAGGATCATGGAGCTATTCAAGTTCTAATGATTCTAATAAGATTATTCTTTTAAAGAAAAAGCTTCAGGCACTTAAAGCTTCAATAAAAGAGTGGTGTAAAGATGATATAAAACGCTCTAATGATACTTGCTTTTCTATCAAAGCTCGGTTGTCTGATCTTGATCAAGTAATTCGATAATGGGCTTAGCAACGAGAGTAGTATCTGAAAGGATATCTCTCTTAAAAGCTACATAAATTTAACAAAAGTCACTCTTTAAGACTTAGCTCAGAAGCAAAGGTGAGATGGGCCCATTGAAGGCGATGAAAATTCCAAATATTTTCATGGGATAATTAATAAGAAAAGATCGCAACTTGCTATTCGTGGTGTTCTCATAGATGGAGATTGGATTGACGAACCTTGCAAGGTTAAAAACGAATTTCTCATGCACTTTGCCAATCGATTTGAGAGTCCTTCTGGTCCTTGTATTGATATTGATTGTCATTTGTTCAAAAAGCTTTCTTCTGAGCAGGTGGATGACTTGGAGTGTGATGTTACGTTTGATGAGATCAAGAAAGCGGTTTGGGATTGCGGAACCAATAAATCGCCAGGTCCGGACGGTTTCTCATTTGATTTTATTCGTACTTTTTGGGATATTCTTAAGCATGATTTTGTTAATGCGATCCGTGAGTTTTTCATCTCAAGTAAGTTCCCTCCTGGATGTAATTCATCCTTCATTGCTCTAATCCCTAAGAAACATGATGCGAAGTTTGTTAAAGATTACAGGCCAATTAGTCTCATTGGGTGTTTTTACAAGATCGTTTCTAAGATTTTGGCTAATCGTCTTAAGATGGTAATATCTGAGCTTATTAGTGATGTTCAATCTGCTTTTGTATCCAACCGTCAAATTCTTGACGGTCCTTTCATCTTAAATGAGCTTATTTCTGTTGGTACAAAGCTCATAAATTCGAAAGCCATGATTTAAAGTGGATTTTTGAAAAGGCTTTAATTCTGTGAGATAGGACTTCTAGTATTATTTTAAGAAACTTTGGGTTTGGCATTAATGTGAGAGGAATGGATTCAAGGATGCTTCGTCGGCTATGGGATCTATTCTTGTTAATGGTAGTCCGACCGCTGAAATTTAAGTTCCACAAGGGTTTGAAGCAAGGAGACCCCTTATCTCCTTATTTGTTCATCTTAGTTATGGAAAGTTTGCATCTTTCTTTCAATAATATCATAAATGCTGATCTTTTTAAGGGTATCCGATTTGATGATTCGTTGACGTTATCTCATCTTTTCTATGCTGATGACGCAGTCTTCATTGGCAAATGGGATAGAGCAAACATCCTTACCATAGTTCGTATGCTCAAATGCTTCTTTTTGGCTTCGGGTCTTCAAATCAATATTCTTAAGAGTAAACTCATGGGCATTGGAGTCTCTAATGAGGAAGTTCTTGCGGCAGCTAACATTATTGGGTGTTCTACTTTTTCCACTCCGTTCTCTTATCTTGGTGTCAAGGTTGGGATGTCTCCTTCTAGGAGAAAGGCTTGGGATGAGATAATTGGTAAAGTTTCTAACAGATTATCAAAATGGAAAATTAGACCAGCCGCATCTTTCCGTTGGAGTGGACGTCTACGTTAATCATAGTCTGACCTTACGTCCCTAGCCTCTTTATCCATATGTCGCTTTATTATAAGCTCCTTTGGGTGTTAATGCGTGACTTGGAATCCCTTCGCAAGAAAATTTTTAATGGTGCCGAGTTATAAATGAAAAGAGAATCTCTATGATTTAGTTGAACAAAATTTTGGCTCTAAACAAAAAGGAGGGCTAGGTGTGTCCAGCTTCTTTGCGCTAATAGATCCTTATTATTTAATGGTTTAGGAGATTTCTTCGCAGATGCATCCTTTGGAATCGTCTTATGCTGTTCTTATATGGCAACCGTTCCCTTTGTTCACACAGGTTCGGTTTCCCAGTTTATCTCCTTGGAATTGTATCCTTGAAAGAGCTCAATTCCTTAGTCCCGAAAAAAGGTATCAACCTCCTGCGCTTTTGAAAAAAGAAAGTGGGAAAATGGTGCGAACACTTCTCTTTTGGGAAGAGTGTTGATAATTATGTTCCCCCTTAGCTATCTTTTCCTCGTTTATATGCGTTGGAGCTCAAAAAAGGTATTACGGTTGCAGATAAACTCATTGATGCTTCGTTTGTTGCTTCTTTTCGTAGAAACCCCCGTGGAGGGGTGGAAGAAGAGCAGCTTCACCATCTAGTTGAACTTGTTGGGTCTATATCTTTATCTCCTTCCAATGATCGATGGGCATGGCTTCTTGGATCTTCTGGTGAGATTTTCTGTTCACTCGGCTAGAACATTTATTGATGATATTCTTTTACCTTTTGTTGGTGACGTTACTAGATGGGTGAAAGTGGTTCCAATAAAGGTAAATATTTTAGCGTGGAAAGTTTGTTTGGATAAGCTCCCCACGAGACTTAACCTTTCACTTCGTGGGATTGATATTCCTTCTATTATATGCCCAAATTGTGGTTTAGCTGGAGAATCATGCTCGCATCTTTTCTACTCTTGTAATTTAGCTCGGACTTTAGTGGCGTAAAATTGCTCCGAATGTGGGAAATTGATATTACAGATTTTCTTGTTTACGAAGAATGGATTGCTTGGTTCAAACTACTCGGTTTTCTAAAGCTCAAAAGGAAATGCTAGAAGGGGTCTTTTATGTTATGTGGTGGATGATTTGGAAATTCCGCAACCAAGTGCTTTTTGATCTCTCATCCGCGATTAGCTTCTTTTGATGATATTGTTTTCGTCCTCTTTTACTGGGTGTTCAATAGACTTAAAAACAATATTATGGGAATTCCTGGATGAAATGTCCCTAAATCCATATCCTTGTAATTTTCTAGCTTCTTGCTAGTTTTTTTATTAATTTCAATTTGCCGTTCAAAAAAAAAAACAAACGAAAACAAATGAAAACGGATGAAAATGTATAAAAATGGATAAATACGTATAAAACGGATTAAACAGATAAAAACGGATTAATGCGTATAAAAACAGCTAAAACATAAAAAAAACAGTATAAAACGTATGAAAACGTACAAAGATCCAATATGAAAACAAGTTAACTATGAAACGAAAAATAATTGAAAATAGCTTCATCTAAACATCTTTTCATTTAAAAAAAAGAAAAGTATAACTTCATCTAAACGGGTTTTCAAAATTATCAATTCTTCTCTAGAGAAGAAAAACCATTCTCTACACTAGGATTTTAGAAACAAACAAATAGGAAAAAAATTCACCAACTAAACGGACCCTAAATGTTTTTACAAAATCCTCCCTACTTGTATGAAACGAGTTGTTAAGACTCGCGTTTCGTGACGGGATGTTTGTCAACGAATGTTCTATTAAATGACTTTACGGAATCCTCATAATATCAGCCCCTGACGCGCCAAAAAGCTGACCAAAAACGGGATTCCATTTAATGATGTTGTTAAACCCGTTGGTCCTCAAACTCGTTTTGCAAACACTCGAGATACCCAAACACTCGTTACAAGAGTCGAAACTACATATCAAGGATATCATCGGTTACACGTAATGGACTTGGATACACTCAAACTCGAGTCGACCATAGACCTCTATCACTCCTAATATGAGACCTCCTAACTCATATAACCGAAGACCATCTTCTCAAAATAACGATTCTTCGGAAAGAAGAAATTTTTATAAAATCTAAAGGTCTTTGTCTTATCAACACCACACCTTCCAAAGGAGAGAAAACTGATGCCCAAATCATGGACTAAAAACACCTCGGAGCGTAGGACCAAACTTTCAAAACTACAATGATTTTCAAAATAATCATTGGTCCACGTTCTCGAGGTACGTTCTATATAAACTATGTGCATCACTTCAAGACCAATGAATGGTTAACTTAGGCAGTATATTTGCTAACCACAACGGACCCAACAAACAATAGGTACCAATACCTTGAATTCATATTTGCTTGTAGGTTTGCCTCAAATGTGATCTACGACCGGATGATTGGAATGTAGATAGTGGTTGCACTAAGCACATGATTGGGAATAGAATATTCTTTACTACGTATAAGGAGTATGATGGTGTACATGTCGTATTTGGGAGCAACCTAAAGGGCAGGGTCATCGGTGGAGGTAATATTTCTTATGAATCCATTACAATTACCAATGTTGAGCCTGTTAGTGGTCTAGCTTTTAACTTAATTAGCGTAGAACAATTATGTGATGATAATTGTGTAGTTAAGTTTACTAAAGGAGATTTTACTATTAATAAAAGTGGTAAAAATGCTAGCTAAAGGTCATAGGAGAAATGATTTATATACATGCAAATTAGGAGATAACTCCAAACAACAAATATTTCTTGCATCCATGGTGGATAACTCAACGCTTTAG
>BQNB010062749.1:13374-31046 GCA_026074375.1 Tanacetum coccineum
TATCACCATTTCCCCCAACTATCAAACGTACCGCTCGTATATCTATTCCACCTATTGAGCCAAATCTTGCTGAACGTGCCAAGATTTCTGCTATCAACCTTAATGATTACCAATTTTATCCTCTTACTCCACCAAACTCACCTTCATCCCCATTCACGATGGCTGCTTACCAGCGGATGATTGCTGAAACGGACCCCACCTAGAGAGAGAGGAAGCTCTAACAAAAACTGGTCAGAATTTGGTGCCTGTACATGAGACAGCCTTGACGGTATGTATGACGCGCCTTAGAGGACAGTTGCATACCATTCTCGAGGACATAAACCGTTACCCAAATACCTATTTAGAGGAGTTAGAAGCCTTCATGACACTGTGGGATATAAAGCCCCGAGTTAAGGAAAGTTTGTTGGAGGCACTATCTGTGGACGAATTGATTACTCAACTTAGGCAGATGTGTAAGGATGCGGAGGATCATGCTAGTAATGCTCAGGAGGAAGCACGACAGAAGAGGAAGGAGGCACTCGAGGAAGTGGTCCAGCAAATCTACCGTACCCACAACTAGTTTTATTTCTCTTTTTTGTATAACCACTAAGCTATGGGTTTGTCACGGCTAGTGAACTCTTGTATTCCCGTACTCTTTGAAATAAACATCGTGTTTGCAAATAATAACAGTATTGATTTCAAAAGACATGCCATTTGTAGTAACATGATTATCTTTATGCGCATAATTTTCGTACATGTCATAACTGTCATTTTTATTTTCTCTCTTATAGAAAATGGCACCCGGACGACGCCCAAATGTTAATCGGAACCCTCCAGTCAACCGTTCGACCAATCGAAACAATGTGGATATCAACAGTGGCATTGACACTCAGATGCTCAACCAGCTCATTGCCACAAGGGTTGCTGAAGCACTCGCAGCTGCCGTTGTGACTCATGTTGTAAGCACCCAAGAAGAGAACAACCTAGGATCCAACTCTTCCTAGAACAAAACATGCAACTACAAGGAATTCCGTTCAGTTATGCATGAAAACTTTTGTGGTACTGAAGGTGCTGTAGGCTTAACCCGATGGTTTGAGAAACTAGAGTCTCAATTTGGGATTAGCAATGTTGCAGAAGGTGATAGAGTCAAGTTTGCTTCTAGCACCCTGCTAGATGGTGCTTTAACTTAGTGGAACGTGTATGTTCCTTCCGTTACTCTCGATACCGCTCATGCCACACCTTGGAGCGATTTCAAGGTTATGTTCATTCGGAAGTATTGCCCCAGGAATGAAATCAAGCAAATGGAAAATGAGTTATGAAACTTAAAAGTGAAGGGTACAAACCTTACTGCCTACAATCAACGTTTCCAAGAACTCATCCTCTTA
Source organism: Tanacetum coccineum (assembly GCA_026074375.1). Taxonomy (NCBI): domain Eukaryota; kingdom Viridiplantae; phylum Streptophyta; class Magnoliopsida; order Asterales; family Asteraceae; genus Tanacetum; species Tanacetum coccineum. The sequence continues at coordinate 14,739 of BQNB010062749.1, forward strand.
TGCCCTGAAATGGTACCCAGCCCCAACCAGTTGTTGGAACGTTACATCGAAGGTCTACCTTTGAGCATCAAGGGTAATATAACATCGTCCAAACCAGTAAATTTGCATGAAGCAATTGAAATGGCTCAAGGGTTGATGTACCAAGTAGTCCAAGAGTTAGGAGAAAACTCGGGTGACAAGCGGAAATGGAACGGAAACCACTACAACCACAACCCCAACAACACCAACAACACTAGCAACCTCAACCCGAACAAACGCCCAAAGACAGCAAGGGTGTTTTCAGCTGGGCAAGGTTCTTACGCTGGCAAATTGCCTTACTGCGGAAAGTGTGGACAACACCACACTGACGCATGCCCTCCTACTTGTCACAACTGTGGAAGGACAGGACATAGAGTCAAAGACTGCCGAGCCCCACCTCGTCCCGCAAGCCAAAGAGGACCCAAAAGCCAAGGAGGATAGGGAAGTGATTTTACTTGCTTCGGATGTGGTCAGAAGGGACATTACAAGAACAAGTGTCTGAATAATGGAAGTCAAGGCGGTGGAAACCAAATTCGAGGCAACCCGTGGAATCCTCAAAACAATCAAAGGCAGAACCAAGGGAACCCTAAGGGAAATAACCAAGCATCAACCAGTACTCAAGGAGGACATAGAGCACCTGGCAGAGTATACAACCTATGTGCTGAAGCTGCGATGAAAGATAACACCATGGTGAATGGTACGTTCCTGATCAATAATGCCTATGCTTCAGTACTATTTGATACTGGTACGGATAGAAGCTTTGTGTATTACGCTTTTAGTAAATATATAGACATCCATCCTACAACCCTAGATACTAATTATAGCGTGGAGCTAGCCGACAGAAAGCCGCTAACCACAAATACTATTTTAAGAGTGTGTACTCTTAACTTGCAAAATCACATGTTCTGAATCGACTTACTCCCTATAGAACTAGGAAGTTTTGACGTCGTCGTCGGAATGGATTGGATGGCCGAGTATCGCGCGGAGGTTGTGTGTTATGAGAAGTACATTCGCGTTCCATATGGAAATGATATGCTGATCATAAAAGGCAAAAGGAGCAGAGTTAAAAACGAATCGAGATTAGAAGTCATCTTGAGCATCAGGACGCAGAAGTACATCGACCAAGGATGTCAAGCGTTCTTGATTCAAATGATGAAGGAAGAGGAAACTGAAATTCCAGAAAGGCAAATTAAAGATGTTCCTGTAGTCAGAGATTTTCCGGAGGTATTTCTTGAAGATTTTCCAAAATTACCCCCGACACGCCAAGTAGAATTTCACATCGAGTTAATACCCGGAGCTGCACCTGTTGCTCGCGCACCATATCGTCTTGCACCTGCAGAGATAAAGGAGTTAGCCGAGCAACTGAAAGAACTTTCTGACAAAGGTTTTATAAGACCAAGTTCCTCTCCGTGGGGAGCACCAATCTTATTTGTCAAAAAAAAAGATGGATCTTTCCGAATGTGTATCGATTATCGTAAATTAAATAAACTCACAGTGAAAAATTGTTACCCCTTACCAAGAATCGATGATTTATTCGATCTTGCAGATCCAGCATTACTCCGAAAATTAAACTTAAGATCAAGTTATCATCGTCTGAGGGTTAGAGAAAGAAGATATCTCCAAGGACTGCTTTCAGAACACGATTCGCGACATTGAGTTCCAAAAAAAAAAGGTTAATTTGGCCTTTTGGGTTGACCAACGCACCTGCAGTATTCATGGACCTCATGAATCGTATGTGCAAACCCTACTTGGACAAGTTTGTGATGTATCATCGGACGATATGCTATATACTCCTGCCAATGAGGAAAGAACACGGGAACGCCTGAAACTATTATGGATATGTTGAAGAAAGGAAGAATTGTATGCCAAATTTTCCAAGTGTGATATTTTGGATCAATTACGGTTAAATTCTCGGTCACGTGATTGATAGCAATGGTTTCACGTAGACCCAGCTAAGGATTGAAGCGGTGAAGAATTGGGCAATCTCCACTAATCCTTCAGAGATTCGCCAGTTCTTAGGGCTTGCTACTATAGGAGATTCATCGAAGGATTCTCCAAAATAGCTAATCCTATGACTGAGCTTACGCAGAAAAACCAGAAGTTCGATTGGGGTGAAGAACATGAAGAAGCTTTCCAGCTATAGAAGCAGAAACTATGTGCTGCACCTATTTTAGCACTACCGGAAGGCAGTGATGATTTTGTGGTGTACTGTGATGCATCCATAAAAGGATTAGGTGTGGTACTGATGTAGAGAATGAAGGTTATTGCATACGCTTCCAGACAACTAAAGATCCACGAGAAGAACTACACCACTCATGATCTAGAATTAGGAGCAGTAGTGTTCGCCCTGAAGATCTGGAGACACTATTTGTATGGCACAAAATGTGTGGTGTTCACTGACCACAAGAGTCTACAACATATCCTAGACCAAAAGGAGCTCAATATGAGGCAACGCCGATGGATAGAGCTCCTAAGTGATTACGATTTCGAAATTCGTTATCACCCGGGGAAAGCAAATGTAGTAGCACATGCCTTGAGTCAAAAGGAAAGGATCGAACCGTTGTGAGTAAGGGCCTTGGTTATGACCATTGGCTTGGACCTTCTGTCACGAATCCTTGAGGCTCAGAGGGAAGCAGTCAAGATCGAAAACATTGAAGCAAAAGATATCAGTGGCATGCTAAAGAAGTTAGAAGCCCGCGCCGATGGAACATTGTGTTTGGATAATAGGAGTTGGTTACCATGTTACGGTGACCCGAGATCTTTGATTATGCATGAATCACATAAGTCAAAGTATTTTATTCATCCAAGATCCGACAAGATGTACCATGACCTGAAGATGTTATATTGGTAGCCAAACATGAAGGCTGACATCGCCACATATGTCAGCAAATGCCTGACTAGTGCCAAGGTCAAGGCTGAACATCAGAGGCCCTCTGGTTTATTAGTTCAACCCGATATACCAGAGTGGAAGTAGGAGAAGATAACAATGAATTTCATCACCAAACTACCCAAAACGGCAGCAGGATTCGATTCGATTTGGGTCATTGTTGATCATCTTACCAAGTCTACGCACTTTTTGCCAATGAGAGAGACAGATTCGACAGAAAAATTGACGAGGTTGTACATGAAGGAGATAGTAGAAAGACATGGAATACCGGTGTCAATCATCTCCGATCGTGATAGCCATTTTACCTCGAGAGTTTGGAAATCTTTGCATAAAGCATTGGGTACGCAGTTGGACCTGCGTACTGCTTATCATCCTCAGACCGATGGTCAGAGTTAAAGGACCATTCAAACATTAGAGGACATGCTAAGAGCTTGCGTGATTGACTTCGGGAATGGTTGGGATAGACATCTGCCCTTAGTAGAATTCTTGTACAATAATAGTTATCACACGAGCATTAAAGCTGAACCGTTTGAAGCACTTTACGGTAGGAAGTGTCGTTCACCTGTTTGTTGGGCTGAAGTTGGAGAAGCACAACTCACCGGACTAGAGATTATTCACGAGACTACGGAAAAGATTTTCAAGATTAGGGATCGCATGCAAGCTGCACGTGATTGACAAAAGAGTTATGCTGACAAAAGGCGTAGGTCCCTTGAATTTGAAGTTGGAGATAAGGTTATGCTCAAGGTCGCGCCCTGGAAGGGCGTAATGCGATTTGGAAAATTTGGAAAGTTAAACCCTCGTTATATTGGACCCTTCCAAATTATAGAAAGGATTGGCCCAGTAGCTTACCGATTGGAATTACCGCAGGAGCTTAGTCGAGTGCACAATGTGTTTCACATTTGCAACTTAAAGAAATGTTTGTCCGACGACACTCTCGTTATATCCCTGGAGGAAATCCAACTCGACGACAAACTCAACTTCGTTGAAGAACCCGTAGAGATAATGGACCGTGAGGTCAAGCAACTTAAGCGAAGCCGTATACCTATCGTTAAAGTTCGTTGGAATGTACATAGAGGCCCGGAGTACACTTGGGAACGCGAAGACCAGTTTAGGGAAAAATACCCTCACCTATTCACAAATCCGAGACCTACCACAACGTCTTGATTTCGGGACAAAATCGCATAACATGGGGCGGATGTAGCACCTTGGAAAAATTTAGGACTTCTTGTTGCTTTATGTATCGCAAGCAATTGCAAATTTACCGTTACTTTTCTAAAAAAAGTTACTCTTCAAGCGACATACAACATTTTGCACTATTTAAGAGATATAATAATGCGTGTAAATCGTCATTTTGTTTACGGATCAAAAAGGGGGCACTTTAGAAAGCGCGTAACAATAAAAATCATATTTTTATTTTTATTTTTATTTTACGCCGCGCGAAACAAAGTCGCACGACTATATTATTTTGTAAACTCGTCTATACCTCAATAAATAAAACCATGAATGAGCCAATATTTAAATATTACCAAGTAAACAATATACGTTGATGTTTCATTTCCTCATAACTCTAATATGCAAATACTTATCCAAGCCAATCAGTAGAAGAAAGATTCAAAATTGACGAGCTAACACTATCATTTCATTCTTACACCCAATGCCCTACACATTATGTCTTTTCAAAATCTTCACATGCCAATATTCTTACTCCTGCAAACTCTATTTCACAAATAGAAAGATTTACTATTGGCAGGTATACTATACAACTATGCTTAATAGTAAATGAATAATAAACTTTCACGTGAAACTTTGAAAGCTTTCAGTGAATACACCAAATGGTGGTATAAATAGGCATTTATTCTCTTCACTTCTAGTAGCACCCTCACAATTGTAAAGCAAGTAGTAATTGAGCTCGATTCGAGTAAAGTTTCGTTGGGTTTAAGGAGAAAAAGGGGACGCCGAGTTTGTAAAAGGGTAGAGGCGGGGAAGTTTGAGTTTCTCTTATCACCGCCATTTTTTCTCATCATCTAACGAGCTTGGACCTCGGTGAGTCACGTTCTAGTTTATCTATGTCACTTACCCTTGTAACCCATCATGCGACCAAAACCAAAGCCACACAACCTTGGCAAGCCAGCCAAAGGTCTCGGCCTTGCACGGTTTATACACTACATATAATACATGCATGATTAGTGCGTACGCACGCATACAAAGACCAAGTCGCACCATACATAAAATAACAACTATAATAAAACTTGTAAATCACACATCACGCGTATAAACAAGTAACGAGATAAGAAGTTTTGTAAAAACCCTAAGCATACCATGACCAAATGCTTTGGCTCGTTAGGGGTTAAGAACCCTAGGGTTTGGCATGAAATATTAAGAAAACCCTCATATGGAAACCTTGACGTGCAACATGGGCTTGACCACGAAACCCAAGACAAACCACATCCGCGTTTTGCTCGTTGTGGGTGCGTCACAGACGCTGTAAGAATGAACCACCTTTGCTTGTTGTTTCGTACCAAGGCTCCACTTGTATCGCATATACGTAAGCGAATCATGGCAAGTTGATACTTGTTGTTGCGGCTGCGCGTTTTGCAAGAAACAAGAGGGTCGCCTTTGAGCCTCGAGATTGAGCCTCTTAGTTGCTAACCACGCGAGTCGTAAGCATATGTAAAAATATATAGGAAGCTAATATATATATATATGTTGTTGCGTCGGTTGGGCAGCAAAAAGAAAAAGAAATGAAATATGTGACATTATATATATGAGGGGTAAAAGAAGACACAAAACCAAATGGGTATAACCCACTGTTGCTCGACCCAAAAATCAGAAAAAGGAAGAGAAGGGGGTGGCCATGTGTGGGTTACATTATTGAAATGATACTTGTAATATTTACTTGTAAATTTTGACATAAAGAAATATAGAAAAACAGAAAAGAATGGAAGCAATGTAGGCCATGTAATCATCTTATATTTGTATAGAATAATGCATGTGATATGTAACAACTTGCAAGGAATTTAACTAGTGAAATTTAGACAAAAGGAAGCATGGGTACGTGCATGTTTATTTGAGTCTTTGGGGTCGTCCCGTGTCAAGACTCAAACGAAAAAGGGTGAACTCGTTAGTGAAACGGGATTTAATCACAAAGTTAGAAAACTATAAAAACAACGATTTTTGGTGAAATAAAAATAGTAGCGACGAAATTAATTTATAACGTATAAATGAGTTAAACGCGGTTAATATAAATCCTTTGATGCTAAAAATATTTAGAAGTTTATTCGTTTGTAAATGAATAAACGCGATAAATATAAACCTAGTAACCTACAAATAACGTTTATATTTTCGTTAGATCACATGGACTCGTGAATATAAACTACGACGCGTAATAGTATAATTTCCTGTATAGATACTTATAATCGTAAAGTCATCTATAGAGCCAACGGTTTAAATAACATTTTGAAAACATAAAACGTTACCTCATAACGACCATGCCTTTTGACAATTGCATAATTTATTTCGTACATTAAATTTTAGAATGTAAACTCAAAAACTGTTATAATTACTTAGTTGTTTGATTAAGTCGCTATTTGACGTGCTTTAATCCATTCCCAATCTCCATCGATTAACCGACAAAGTGAGTTTTCATAGCCCCTACTCTAATATTTTAAATCATCTTTTGGGGTGAGAACATTGCTTATTTCAAACGTGTGAATACAAGTACAATTACTCATTACTGATTGGTCTAAGTCCCGAATTAACCCAAGTTGCTATCTGCCCGATTTATCATGAACCGTTAATTCTTGTAAGCGTGAATGTTATGGATAGATCTATCGGGATTGACATCCCTGTTTGTCTTGGACTGACATTAGTCAATTAAACACAGTTTCATTTAAGTCAGATTACGGGTGTCCCGGGTTAGATACCTGCAAGGGCATTCATCCATTGTTGGTAATTGTTAACGCTTCGGTGTCATGAGCTTAGACAATAGTAATGCAATTTATATGACTTTGTATATGTTATATTGTCATATGTGGATGAAATCTTGTAATTCATAAACACTTCATTTTTCTGCTTAAACAAACCTATGAACTCACCAACTTTATGTTGACACTTTAGCAATGTTTCCTCAGGTGTTAAGAACGAAGATGCTATATGAAGTCTCATGCATTGTAGTCATTTCCCGTTATCTGAAGATCACTTGTACTATTTAAAAACGATGTCGTATCGTCTATTTTTATGCTTCCGCTGAATGATTAAACAATTTATTATTTCCTAATTCAAGTGATCAATTTTCTTAAAACGTCTCATATGATGTCGTTCTGTATTGCTTTAGAAGTTATGATAATCATGAAGTCACACGGCCCTCGAATGTCCATTATAGCTATGAGATTTTAGGGGCTGTGACAGATGGTCTCAGAGCTTGAGTTATAGAGAACTAGGTTGATTAGATAGCATAGACTATAACTACTTATCTGCTTAACATGCTTATTATGCTTCTATTGTCTGTCATTGCTGGGTTTATATCAATATGGTGGTCATAGGAATCAACAATCAAGGAGTAATATATATTAAAAATGGTTACATGTGAAATAGACATATATGAGATACATATACTTAATATGGGTTACATGTGAATTAAACATGCTTAACTATGCGTATTTTGAAATATACCTATATCCTTATCTTATATTTTCTTGTCTCAGCGACATGTCGAACTCAGATGAATTGAGACATACCGATAACAACACTCTGATACCTCCCAGACTCCCCGACACACTCTCCCAGGTATATCACAGGAGACGTCCTAATCTCGGATTACTTATTTTGCCATCCGTACCAACATTTTCCCCAACTATCACATGAACGTGCCAAAATTTCTGCTATTAACCTTGATGATTATCAACTTGATCCTGTTACTCCACCACCCTCACCTTCATCCCCATTCACGATGGCTGCTTACCAGCGGATGATTGCTGAAACGGACCCCACCCAGAGAGAGGAAGCTCTAACAGAAACTGGTCAGAATTCGGCGCCTGTACCTGAGACAGCCTTGACCGTATGCACAACGCGCCTTAGAGGACAGTTGCATACCATTCTCGAGGACATGGACCGTTACCCAAATTCCTGTTTAGAGGAGTTAGAAGCCTTCATGACACTGTGGGATGTGAAGCCCCGAGTTGAGGAAAGTTCGTTGGAGACACTATCGGTGGACGAATTGATTACTCAACTTAGGCAAATGTGCGAGGATGCGGAGGATCGTGCTAGTAATGCTCAGGAGGAAGCACGACAGAAAAGGAAGGAGGCACTCGAGGAAGTGGTCCAGCAAATCTACCGTAACAACAACTAGTTTTATTTCTGTCTTTGTATAACCACTAAGCTATGGGTTTGTCACGGCTAGTGAACTCTTGTATCCCCGTACTCTTTGAAATAAACATCGTGTTTGCGAATAATAACAGTATTGATTTCAAAAGACATGCCCATTTGTAGTAACATGAATATCCTTACGCATATAACTTTCATGCATGTCATAACTGTCATTTTCATTGTCCCTCTTATAGAAAATGGCACCCGGACGACGCCCAACTGTCAACCGGAACCCTCCAGTATATCCGTTCGACCAACAAAACTATGTGGGATATCAATAGTGGCATTGACACTCAGATGCTCAACCAGCTCATTGCCACAAGAGTAGCTGAAGCACTCGCAGCTGCCGCTGTGACTCATGCTGCCAGCACTCAAGAAGAGACCAACCTAGGATCCAACTCTTCCCAGAACAAGACATGCAACTACAAGGAATTCCGTGCAGTTATGCATGAAAACTTCCGTGGTACTGAAGGTGATGGTGGGCTTACCGATGGTTTGAGAATGCTAGACTCTGGAATTTTGGGATTAGCAACGTTGTAGAAGGGGACCGAGTCAAATTTGCTTCTAGTATACTGCTAGATGGTGCTTTAACTTGGTGGAACGTGTATGTTCATTCTGTTACCCTCGATACCGCTCATGCCACACCTTGGAGCGATTTCAAGGCTATGTCATTCGGATGTACTGCCTAGGATTGAAATCAGCAAATGGATAAATAATTTATAGAACTTAAAATAGTGAAAGGGTACAAAACCTTACCTCCTACAATCACGTTTTCCAAGAACTCATCCTCTTATGCCCTAAAATGGTACCCAACGCCGACCGGTTGTTGGAACGTTACATCGAAGGTCTACCTTTAAGCATCAAGGGTAACGTAACCTCGTCCAAACCAGTGGACTTGCATGAAGCAATTGACATGGTCATGGTTTGATCGGACATGTCTTGGTGGTCAAGTGTTAGGCTGACCCCACCAAACTTCGGGACTCCCACCGTACACTGTTGTGCCTGGCTTGTGAGAGGAACTGAAACCACTACACCACATCCCCAACAAACACCCAACAACTCACTAGCAACCTCAACCCGAACAAACGCCCAGAGACAGCAAGGGTGTTTTTAGCTGGGCAAGGTTCTTATGCTGGCAAGTTACCTCACTGCGGAAAGTGTGGACGACACCACATTGACGCATTCGCCCTCCTGCTTATTACAATATGGGGAAGGGGAGGACATAAGGCCAAAGACTGCCGAGCTCCACCTCGTCCCGCAAACCAAAGAGGACCAGGAAGCCAAGGAGGACAGGGAACATGTCACTGTTTCGGATGTGACGGGAAAAAGGACTTAACCCAAGACAAGTGTCCGAACAATGGGAATCAAGGCGGTGGAAAATCAAATCCGAGTTCAACCAACAAATCCTCAGAACAATCAGAGGCAGAATCAGAGGGAAACCTAAGGGAATAGGGCCAAGCCTCAAACCAGTACTCAAAGAGGACGCCTGAGCTACCTATAGAGTATACAACCTATGTGTTGAAGCTGCGGTGAAAGACAACAACGTGGTGCATGGTACGTTCCTGATCAATAATGTCTATGCTTCAGTACTATTTAACACTGGTGCGGATAGAAGCTTTGTGTACATTTGCTTTCAGTAATTATATAGACATCCTCCTAAAACCTTAGTTTACTAATTTTAGTGGAGCTAGCCGACCGGAAAGTCTCACTAACCACAAATTACTATTTTTAAGAGGGTGTACTCTTAACTTGCAAAATCACCTGTTCAAAATTGACTTACTCCCTATAGAATTAGGAAGTTTTGACGTCATCGTCGGAATGGATTGGATGGCCGAGCATCGCACAGAAGTCGTGTGTTATGTGAAGTACATTCGTGTTCCGTATGGAAATGATATGCTAATTGTACAAGGCGAAAGAAGCTGAGTTAAAAACAAATCGAGATTAGAAGTCATCTCGAGCATCAGAACGCAGAAGTACATCGACCAGGGATGTCAAGTGTTCTTGATTCAAATAATGAAGGAGGAGGAAACCAAAATCCTAGAGAGGCGAATTGAAGATGTGCCTATAGTCAGAGACTTTCCAGAAGTATTTCTTGAAGATTTGCTAGGATTACCCCTGACGCGCCAAGTAGAATTTCACATCGAGTTAATACCCGGAGCTGCACCTGTTCCCGCGCACCATATCGTCTTGCGACCGCAGAGATGAAAGAGCTAGCCGAACAACTAAAAGAACTTTCTGACAAAGGTTTTATAAGACCAAGTTCCTCTCCGTGGGGAGCACCGATCTTATTTGTCAAAAAGAAAGATGGATCTTTCAGAATGTGTATCGATTATCGTGAGTTGAACAAACTTACAGTGAAAAATCGTTACCCCTTACCAAGAATCGATGACTTATTCGATCAGTTGCAAGGATCCAGCATCTACTCAAAAATTGACTTAAGGTCAGGTTATCATCAGTTAAGGGTTAGAGAAGAAGATATTCCCAAGACTGCTTTCAGAACACGATACAGACACTATGAGTTCCAAGTTATGCCTTTTGGGTTGACCAACGCACCTGCGGTGTTCATGGACCTCATGAACCGTGTGTGCAAACCATACTTGGACAAGTTTGTGATTGTGTTCATCGACGATATTCTCATATACTCCCGCAATGAGAAAGAACACGAGGAACACCTGAAAACTATTCTGGAGTTGTTAAAGAAAGAAGAACTGTATGCCAAATTTTCTAAGTGTGAATTTTGGATCAATACGGTAAAATTTCTTGGACACGTGATCGATAACAGTGGTATTCACGTGGACCCAGCTAAGATTGAGGCTGTGAAGAATTGGGCATCTCCAACCACTCCTTCAGAGATTCGCCAGTTCTTAGGTCTTGCAGGCTACTATAGGAGATTCATTGAAGGATTCTCTAAAATAGCTAAGCCTATGACTGAGCTTACGCAGAAGAACCAGAAGTTCGATTGGGGTGAAGAACAGGAAGAAGCTTTCCAGCTATTGAAGCAAAAACTATGTGTTGCACCTATTTTAGCACTACCGGAAGGCAGTGAAGATTTTGTGGTGTACTGTGATGCATCCATAAAAGGGTTAGGTGTGGTACTAATGCAGAGAATGAAGGTTATTGCACACGCTTCTAGGCAACTGAAAATTCATGACAAGAACTACACCACTCATGACCTGGAGTGTAACACCCCCAAATTGGGTCGCAGCGGAATAAGGGTCCGGGGCGTGTTACTTCTCAGATCAACAACACAAGATAATATAAGAATGACCAAAAAGTCGTTTAAAACTGATACATTGGATTTAATAAAGTATGTGTTACAAAAGCCCAAAGATTTACTTGTTTACTTGTTATTATTACAAAGATTTCCAGCCCATAACAGATACACAAAATGTAATGCGACTAAATCTTTAATGCATGACTTCATAATATAACCACCAATGTATCCTTCGCACCTCGTGCTTAATGACCTCCTGAAAAACATTGCATTTAAAAACGTCAACATAAAGTTGGTGAATTTCATAGGTTTATGTAAATGTATATGCAGGACCGCAAGACTTTCCCAGTGTATGCAACGATGCAGACATCAAAAATGTATTACGTTTACTTAGATCATGACACGAAGCTCGACATAATTTGAATAAATCTATAAATATTGCCTATCATTGCCCGTGATGTGTTCACCGTAACATCCAGTATCGACATGTTATACGTTCGTTCCAGTGATAGTAGTCACCGGAACGGGAAGGTTCTAATCCCAAATACGATTTATCTATGATCATTCGCGTCACATTCTTAGTAATTGACGTTCATGAATTCATGGGCATAGTGGGTTTTCGCTACTTATGCAAACGTAATAATGATAAAATGTACACTTGCGTCCAATTTATAAAACCATGCATATGTTTCTCACCCAAAAAAACTGTAAAGTAATAATTGTAAAACATGGGCTAAGAAACTCTCTTGAGTGAGTAAACTGATAACAAAATATCCAAGTAAAAACGCGGTCACGCTTAACGCTCGAATGCAAACATAGTTATATAGGTCGAATCAGTATTTCACGTACGCTGTCTAACAATCAACTGTATATAATTCCTATATAGGTATCATCTTATATCGATAGGGCTATCATATTTAAGAGGGTCATGACATGACGAACATACGTGGAGTTAGGACACTTTAAATCTTAATCAACAACTTGTCATTACGCCATCCCAAAGAAGCTATTATGAAATTCCCAGAGTAATATAGCACTTGATAACTAATAAATATATATAAATATCTATATAGCTATATCCCATCTATGGTAAAAATCGTTTATAATTACGCCTTTAGTAAAAATGACATAACTTTGTCGTTTTAAGCCCGTTTCTCGCGTTTCTTATGCCCACGCTTTCGTATTAAGACGAGTGATCATAAAATCACATTTTTAGGTTTTTGAGATTCTGTGATGAATAGTGTTTTTACTGTTCATAACAGCTATAAAATTGTTTTTATACTTTTAATTAACGTAAAACCCGTTTTTGTCGTATCTTATTCGTTATAGCTCCGTTTTTAGCGATTCTTTTGAACACGTTCTCATAATTGAAAGTTTTATCATATTATTGATGTTTATAAGGTATAGGTTTCTGTGGTGAATAGTACCTTTTATAAAAATTGTTTTATAAAAGTATTTACTATTGTAAACTTGTAAATAGCGTATCTTCTTCGTTATTAATCGGTTTTTCGAGTTCTTTATGACCTCTTCGATCCTTGTGACATGTAGTATTTTATAAAATCATAAAACATATATGTAAATTTCGAATTACAAACAGCCCCTTAAGATATGTTTTTCCAAAATGTGTTTAAAACTTATTTTTAGGACTTTTTAGCTTTACCACTTTGTTACAAACCTATTAGAACCCTTAATATCTTATGTCTTACATATATTAGGTCCATTAGATCATGTTTTGTTCATGTGAGTTCCTAAGATTACATGATTAACATGTTATGTTACCTTTTTCCACTTGTAAACTCATAAGTTGTCTTTTAGATAACCTAATTTGTTATTTATATGTTTACTTTAAGCATCATGTAAAACACTTTACATTCCTTTTAACTATATTATTATCTCCACATGAAATGTAAATAAGGTGCAAAACAGTATTCATATTGTAAAAAATCCATTGTAATATTCAAAAGTACCCTAAATGGTGATTTAGCTAAATATAACATATGAACACATAAAATCTTAGTTATGAAATGATTAAGCTTTATATATAACCTTGTGTGGATGAGTAGAGATGAGAATAACAATCACACCCTTGTGATTAACAACCTTGGCTTGAAAATATAAGGTGAAAACCCTAATTTTCCCAAGTAAACCCTTTCTTCCTTTTCTTGATTCCTTCCTTGCAAATGGTTAACCAACTCTTGAAACCTTCTTAGAATACCTTAGATATGATGTGTGTATGCTTGTATAATGATAGAAAATCAAGCAATGGATTGTGTTTGTTAAGGGTTTTGAGCCGTGGGTTTTGTAAGAGATAAAGGGAGAGATTTGATTTTTTTTTCTTGTAATGAAATGAAGAGTATGCACTCCCTTAACACTAGTGCATGCATATATATAGCAAGGTATGAAGATATTTGTGTCAAGTGGAAGTATGCAAGGTGGCCAAGCTTATGGAAGAAGCTAGGGCTTATCTTGATAAGATTTGGCTAGTCATAGATGAGTCATGGTTCAAGTTGCATGCTAGATCTTTTAGGAAGATATTTGTGATGGTTCCTTGGTCCTATCTTGCTTTCCTAGTCATATTACACGAAATATATGTATATGTATAAGCTAGATATGTATTTGATCATTTATATAATGTATTCTTGCATTATTTGAAGTATAATGTAGTATAGACTTGGAAAAATGTATAACTTGTACATTGTAAGTTATGATTTGAATTCCTTCATAATGAATATGTATAAAGTGATAAATACTTGAAGTTTTAAATAAACTTTAAGTATTGGGTATAATTTTGGGTATTTGATGAAGCGTAGATAAGTTAACGTGCTTCCGGGAAGGCCTAAACGTACTTTATCGCGAAACGTAAACACTTAACGTAACCAATAAAAATAAAATGTGCAATGATAATAATTATCCTCTAAATAATCATATAACACTTGCTTGATGTAAACATTTAATTGTTTAATGCCCGTTTACATTGTATGATCATTTTTAGTTTACGCGATTTAGCTTAACGATTACGATTTAAAAGCAAACGCGTAAAACCCTAAAAATAATTAGTGGATTACATAATGTCGTACAATGACCTAAAACACGAGGTGTTATAGTCTTCCCCTGTTAAATGAGTCTTGTCCTCAAGGCTTATCACATGCGGTCTTGGTGAAGAGGTGTGGATATTTCTTCCTGAATTGATCTTCACGTTCCCATGTAAACTCAGGACCCCGCCTAGAGTTCCATCGAACCTTGACAATTGGGACACGGCTTCGCCTCAATTGTTTGACTTCGCGATCCATGATTTCTACAGGCTCTTCAACAAAATGAAGCTTGTCATCCACTTGCAGTCCTTCTAACGGAACGACTAAAGGATCGTTAGAATAACATTTCTTCAAGTTGGAAACATGAAACGTATTGTAGACCCTGCTTAGCTCTTGAGGAAGCTCAAGCTTGTAAGCAATGGTTCCAACCTTTTTCAACACCTTGAAAGGTCCGACATATCTGGGGTTTAACTTCCCCCGTTTGCCAAAAACGTACGACCCCTTTCCAGGGTGAAACCTTCAACATAACTTTATCTCCAACTTGAAACTCCATCGGTTTACGCTTTAAATCGACGTAGCTCTTTTGTCGATCGCGAGCGGTTTGAATCCTTTGTTTGATCTGGATGATCCTCTTCGTTGTTTCTTGCACTATTCATAAACCCAGTGAGTTTAACTTGTCCAACCTCGGCCAACATCACGGGTGATACGAACTACTTTCGACCATAAAGTGCCTTCAAAACGGCGCAGCCTTAATGCTAGCATGATAATGTTATTATCTGAAAACTGACAATGTCAAATGTTTAATCCAACCATTTTCCAAAGGCGATTACGAAGCACGTAGCATATCCGCGAGAGTTTGGATGGTTCTGCGTTTGTCCGTCGGTTTGCGGGATGATTATGCAGTAACTCAATCCAAACTTGTACCCAAAGCCTTCTGATAGTGACTCCAGAAATTTGTTGCGAATCGAGGGCCATGATCACAGATAATTGAAACAGGTATTCCATGCTTCGTGACTACCTCCTTTAGGTACATTCTTGCCAGTTTATCCATAGGATTCGTTTCCCTCATTGGCATAAAAATGGCAGACTTTGTAAGTCGGTCAACGATCACCCAAATAGTGTCATAACCTTGTGACGACTTAGGAAGCTTCGTGACAAAATCCATCGTGATGTTGTCCCACTTCCATTGGGGTATCTCAGGTTGTACTAACAAACCCGATGGTCTTTGATGTTCTGGCTTGACCTTAGCACAGGTCAAACATTTGCTAACATAGGTGGCGATGTTGGATTTCATATTGGGCCACCAGTATAGTTTCTTCATATCCTGGTACATCTTGTCAGAACCCGGATGAATAGAGTATTTAGACTTGTGGGACTCGTGCATTATCACAATCCTTAAGTCGCCATAACATGGTAACCAACTCCTGCCATTTAAGCACATAGTTCCATCCGTACGTTGTTCCAACTTTTCCGCTCTAAGTTTCTTTGGATCTTTTGAATTCTCAACCAATATACCCCTAACATCCTCCTTCTTGATGTTCTCTGGCTTTCGTACTTCAGTTTGAGCTTTCAAGATTTGTTTAGGAAGATCCAAGCCAATAGTCATCACTAGGGCCCGAACCCTTAGTGGTTCTCGTTCCTTCCTTCTTAGAGCATCAGCAACAACATTTGCCATCCCTGGGTGATAACGAATTTCGCAATAGTAATCACTCAACAACTCTAACCAGCGACGTTGCCTCATATTTAATTCCTTCTGATCAAGAATATGTTGTAAACTTTTGTGATCAGTGAAC
>BQNB010062750.1:0-35956 GCA_026074375.1 Tanacetum coccineum
GATTTTATATTTCAAATGAGATGTTATATTGCTTGTACATATGATTTAATAGCTTGTGCATTCACTTTTAGAGGTTAACCCTTCCATTAGATTAGGGTTTAGAGACATACGATAACGGTTTAAAGCCCGTCTTGATATAATATTGCCAATGGCATATTATATGAGTAATGTAATTTGTAATAATGATATTATGATATTGACTTGATATGTTATGATGTTTGCTTGATATATATGATAATAGGATTGACATATGTAGGTTGCCCGAGCCTGTCAACTTTAGTTATGCATGATATATTGCATATTGAGATATTGGCAAAGTAATGTAATGTAATAAAGCGAAAAATTTCCCTAAAAAAGGTGAGTTCATATATAATTGATAGCTTTTACATCATCTAACTTAATAGATGGATATTTACATTTATGAAAATTAAGGGTTGTTATAGTCCTCCATCCTTACAGAAATCTCGTCCCGAGATTTGATTTGATGTTGAAGTGATGTTTGAAAACAGATGAGGATATTTGGCACGAATTTCGTCTTCGCGTTCCCATGTAAATTCTGGCCCTCTTTTAGAGTTCCATCATACTTTGACTATAGGAATATGACTTCGCTTTAATTGCTTGATTTCATAATCCATTACTTCCACTGGTTCTTCTATAAAGTTAAGTTTGTCGTCGAGTTAAAGTTCTTTCATTGGAATAATAAGAGATTCATCGGATAAGCACTTCTTGAGATTAGAAACGTGGAAAGTATTGTGGATGCTACTAAGATCTTCAGGAAGCTCTAGTTTGTACGCCACTAGGCTAATTCGTTCAAGAATTTTGAATGGTCTAATGTATCGTGGATTAAGGTTTCCTCATTTTCCGAATCGAAAGATACCCTTATGGGGTGATACTTTTAACATAACATGATCGCCAACTTGAAATTCTAAAGGCTTTCGCCTTACATTGGCGTAACTTCTTTGTCGATCTCTTGCAGCTTGCAAGCGTTGACGAATTTGTACGATCTTTTCAGTGGTTTCTTGAATTATTTCTGGTCCCGTAAGTTGAGAATCTCCAACTTCGGCCCAACAAACAGGTGATCTACACTTTCGTCCATAAAGTGCTTCGAACGGTGCTGCCTTGATACTGGCATGATAACTGTTATTGTAGGAAAATTCTACCAATGGTAAATGTTTATCCCATCCTTTCCCGAAATCTATAACACAAGCTCGTAGCATGTCTTCGAGTGTTTGGATGGTTCTTTCACTTTGTCCATCGGTTTCAGGATGATATGCTGTACTCATGTCTAGTTGAGTACCCAAAGCATTTTGCAATGATTGCCAGAATCTAGATGTGAAATGACTGTCACGATCCGAGATGATAGAGATTGGCACGCCATGTCGAGAGACTATTTCTTTGATATATAACCTTGTAAGAGTTTCCATACTATCAGTCGCTCGAATGGGAATGAAATGTGCTGATTTGGTAAGACGATCGACAATGACCCAGATGGTGTCATGTCCGGTTGAGGTTTTGGGTAGCTTTGTAACAAAATCCATTGTTATCCTATCCCATTTCCACATAAAAATTTCCGGTTGTACCAATAAGCCAGATGGCTTTTGACATTCTGTCTTAACTCTAGAACATGTCAAACACTTGCTAACATATTCTGCGATGATTGCTAATATGTGCTTAATTACACATATTTTATATCCAATAAAACGAGCTTAAATATTAAAAACAGACAAAAAATGCCAAAGATATGTTTATTTTGCATTTGTGTTGTGCAGGAAACGGATATTCACAAAAGGACGAAAAACAAAGCCAAAAACGACAAAACTGAGCACATCAAGACGATTTCAAATGATTTGTCCATTCCTCGTAGCGTTCTCATTTTGAAATTTTTCTTCTATGAGGGCTTCATTTTGGGCTTCGAGAATTTGAGATGGTAATTTTGGATGAACGGTTAAGATTAATGCTCGAACTCGGAGAGGTTTGATTTGTTTCTTTCGACTTAAGGCATCTGCCACAACATTTGCCTTTCCGGGATGATAGCAAATCTCACAATCATAATCTGCGAGTAATTCTAACCATCGGCGTTGCCTTATATTAAATTCTTTTTGACGAAGAATATGTTGAAGGCTCTTGTGATCAGTGAAAACTGTACACTTTGTACCATATAGATAGTGTCTCCAGATTTTAAGAGCGAGTATTACTGCTCTGAATTCATGAAAATGAGTGGTATAGTTTTCTTCATGAGGTTTGTTGTTGTCGAGATGCACTAAAGCAATAACTTTTCTCTTTGCATTAATACAGTTTCTAAACCCTTGAAGAGCTGCATCACAGTAATCGACAAAATTATCGTTTCTTCTGGTAATGCAAGAATGGTGCTTCACAGAAGTTTTTGTTTAAGAGTCTGAAAGCTGATTCTTATTCTTTGCCCCAGATATAATTCTTGTTTTTCTGGGTTAATTTAGTCATAGGCTTTGCAATTTTTGAAAAACCTTCAATAAATCTTCGGTAATAGCCGGCGAGTCCTAAGAATTGACGCACTTCTGTGGTGTAGTGGGAGATGTCCCAATTTTCTTACCCCACTTAATCTTGGCAGGGTCAACATGAAGTCCTTGACTATCGATGAGATGACTAAGAAATTGCACGATACGAATCCAGAATTCACACATTTAGAGAACTTGGCATACAATTTCTCTTTTCGGAGTAATTCCAAGATAATTCTGAGATGATTTGCATGTTCTTCTTCGTTGCGAGAATAAATAAGAATATCATCGATAAACACTATTACGAATTTATCCAGATAGGGTTTACACACACGATTCATGAGATCCATGAATACAGCAGGTGCGTTGGTTAAACCCAGTGGCATGACTTGAAATTCATAGTGTCCTTATTTGTTCTGAAAGCAGTTTAGGATCTCTTCTTTCCTTACTCTTAGTTGATGATAACCTGATCTTAAGTCGATTTTTGAGTAAACGCTTGAACCTTGAAGTTGATCAAATAAGTCATCGATCCTGGGCAATGGATAACGATTCTTTATGGTAAGTTTATTCAACTCTCGGTAATTGATACACATTCTGAAAGATCCGTCTTTCTTTTTAACAAATAAGACAGGAGCTCCCCAAGGCGAAGTACTTGGTCGAATGAAACTCGGTCGGTTAGTTCTTGAAAGTTGTTAGATAACTCCTGCATTTTCTAAAGGAGCCAATCTATAAGGTGTTCGGGCTACAGGCGCTGCTCTGGGAATTAAGTCAATTTGGAACTCTACTTGGCGAACGGGAGGAAGACCAGGTAGATTTTCAGGAAAAACATTTAGAAATTGTTTGACTACGGGGATATCTTCTAGTCTTTTCTAGTCTGATTTCTTTTCCATTACTTAGATCATGAAAACTTGACAACCTCGGGATATATACCTTTCGGTTTTTATACAGGATATGAGATTTAGTCGATTTTTGCTTTGATCACCTCGAATGATTAGAGTTTCACCATCGATAGGAATGTGAACGACTTTCTTATCACAAATAATTTTGGCATGATACTTGGACAACCAGTCCATACCGATGACAACGTCAAAACTACCAAGTTTAATCGGCATGAGATCGATTTCGAAAAGTTGCAGCCTTTGATAACGGTGTTTGTGCTTACTAGGTTTCCGTCAGCCATCTCGATATCATAAAAGGTATCTATTGTAATATATGGAATATTTAGCATAGAGGCAAGATATATGGATATGAAGCTTCTATCGGCTCTAGAATCAAACAATACTCTAGCTAAATGTTGGTTTAGGAGAAACATACCCGTAACTATGTTTGGGTCTTGATGAGCATTTCTATCCCTTAGTTGGCAGGCTCTTCCTTGGGCATTGATGTTGGTATTTTGGCACTGATTTGTATAATGCCCTTTTTCTCCACAGGCATGACAAACAACTGTCATTGGTAGTTGATTACTTTCAGTGGCTGGCTTCTTGTTTTGGCAGTTTTTTGTCAAATGGACCACCTTGCTGCAAGTATTACACTTACCAGTACAAGGTCCGGTGTGATGGAGATTAAATTTCTTACATAGTGGGAGGTGTCCGGCATACCTATTGTTTTCAGATGGAGTAGTAGCATAAGCTCTAACAGCTTTTTGCCTTCGGTTTTGTTGTGGTTGGTGGTTATTATAGCGGTTGTTGGTGTTGGTGTTACGGTAGTTGTTATTATTGCGGGAATTGTTGTTGTTGTTGAAAGTTCTTCTGTCGTTAAACTTTCGTTTATGGTCACTTGGTACTTGCACTAGAGTATGTTTTGTTACTTGATCCATTAGCCTTTGGGCTATGTTAATGGCTTCCTCTAAAGTTTGAGGTTTAGAGGCAGTAACATTTCCTTCAATGCTTCAAGGTAGTCCCCCGATAAAAGCTTCCAAGAGTTTCTCCTTGTTTGGCACCATGTTCGGGCATAGAACTGTTAATTCTTGGAATCTTCTAACATAAGGTTTAAGATCATTTCCCTTTACAGTCAGATTGTAAAGTTCTTCTGCCATTTTTTTATTTCAGTCCGGGGACAATACTTGTTTGTCAGAAGCCTTTTTAACTCAGTCCAGGTGATTTGATTGGCTTGCTCTACTCCTATAGGTTGGGCATATGCATTCCACCAGGACAAGGCATCGTCAGTTAAAGTACCAGTAGCAAATGTTACTTTGTTTTCTTCAGCACATCTGCTACGAGAGAATACTGATTTGGTTCGTTCAAACCATCGGATAAGGCCTACTGCTCCTTTCGTACCATTAAAGTAGAAAGGTTGAAAGCTGATGAACTCTTTATAGTTTCCTGTTTTTACTGCAGGAGTTCCAGTAGGATTGGTGTTCCTATTGGGATTACTAGCACTTGCCATTGTTGCAAGTGACACTGTCAGCAACTAGTTTTCTAATGGCAACTTGAGTCATAGCCGGTGCTTCCGATGTTGATGCTTTTTTTGGAGGCATTCTATCAACAAAAGACAACACATAATGATAATGATATTCGATGATGATGCATATGATGATGAATGAATGATGAATGATGATGAGATGATGAGATGAATAAAGCTGTAAGAAACAACAAGGTGGATAATGGGATTGTCTTTGTATTAAGAACAACTTGCCTTAGTACTATACATAGTCAAGATTTGACAAGTGTTTTTATTTATACCACACATCATGTGGCTAGGTTAAAAGCTAAAACTAGAATTTAAACTAGAAGTTAGATGATCATTCCATACGGTTCTTGAGTTCGATGATGGAGTCTTGGAGATTTTCTATGTCCGCTTGGTGACGAACATTCATGTCATTGATGATGTCTCCCAATTCAGTAATCCTGAAGCGGGCTAGAGAAATCTTATGGTTGCTACACATTTATTTCCTTTGAAGTTTGGTAATTTGGGCACGAGCTTGTTGGAGTTCGACTTCCAAAATATCAAAATCTTGTTGGATGATTACTCGTCCATTTCTGAGACCTTCGACTTTATCTTCTATATGCACAATACGATCAAGAGAGAGTTCTCCTAAGTAATTCATAATTTCTTCGATTTGTTCCTCATGACGCTCTATACTTGTCTTTTGAGAGCCTTCACTTATCTCAAAGGCTTGCGGTAGGGAAGAGGTAGAAGATGATCGACCTTGTTTCTTTGGTGACAGAAGTTCTTTGGGAAGAAAGAATTCTTGAGGTTTAGGTATTGAAGATGGAGGTATAATAGTTGGAGGCGGGATAGGTGATTTTTTAGTATAAAAGGCTTGCAAAGCTTTCATGTAGGGATCATCATGAAATAATGAAAGAGTTGGTGAAGCTAGAGGGACTATTCCAAATAAGTTAGAAGAGCTAGAGTAAGTTTTTCCCCGTAAAGTCAGGATATAATCTGGAGAAGCCAAAGGAAGATAGTTTGGGAAGTTTGAGGAAAAGGCATCCTTTATATTGGAAGTAGGATGGTCAAGAGAAGACATCGTTCTGTTTAACAACCCAGCGGTAAATAACATAAGTTATTTATTTAGTAATATAATAGTTATGTATCTTCACATACCATTTTGGAAGATATAGCGGCACGGAGGACTTTCTTGGATGGAAAAAGAAAAATAGTTATAGGTAGTTAAGGTTTCAACCTTGTTCTCTATAACGTGGCTCTGATACCAAATCTGTAACACCCCCATTTTTACAGATAGCAGCGGAAGCTAATCTGGGGTATTACTTTAAGGTACCATAGTCATAATCATAGAAAACGAATAAAAAAGAGTCGTTTTTGAAAATTTAGTTATCATTCATTTATTCATCAGAGTTTTTACAAAAGAGAGGTCCCAAAATCTAAAACACAAAGTTTGAATGATAATGGTTTTGCCATCTTCAAGTCTTCGCCACTCCGTGCCATAGGTTGCTTAGTTACCTGAGATAAAACATGCTAAAAAGTCAACACTAAGGTTGAGTGATATTCATAGGTTTAAGTTAACTAATTTGAATGCAAATTTGATATTGGGTTACGTTGTTATACACCCGTTATAAAACAATATTATTGCCATTAGCTCATGAATCCGAAGCCTTGGGATATGTTTGATACGGTATAGCCCCAACGGGTGCCTTTGCCAAAACACCCGCAGTTATATTCTAATGATGTGCAATTGGTTACCGGTATGACTGGGTACACCAACGGGGAGTCCAACCCAAATAGATCTATTCACAACATTCGCGCTCACTCCGTAAAGTAATTAACGGTTCATGATATTGGGGACTTAAAGGCAAAATAGTTACTTAGGCAATAATAAATCAGGATAGCATACATAAATAATTGCATTCATGGTTTATAGCATGTATCCCCCTCGCGGGTTTATAAAACATTTGAAATATTAAAATGCGAGGCTATGAACTCATCTTAACAGTATAGGGAAATTTGATTGATAGCAAAGGTATATGGAATGAAAGTAACTGCTTCGTCACACGCAACCTGGGATATTATGTCAAGTCTTAGTTTGATTGTTATGTTTCAAATCTTTATAAAGTATAATGTATATCTTTGATTGAATTATTATGGAGTATTGTATCACCGTTCGGGCCATCATAATTCAAAGGTCATTTAGTAAACGCTTGAGGAGCTAGGGCACTTTAAATCGTAAACCCAACAACTCTGTCAGAACGTAATACCAAGATGAAACCTCTTAATATGAAGCTCCCTAGTATTGTGATACGATATAATCTGTTTTAAGCGTTTTGATCAATATCTGGAAATAATAAGCACGACAAGCGTTAATTAAAGTTATGTCTTGTAATGTTTTGAACATGTTTTTATACTTTTTCAAAATGTTACATTTTAGACCCTTAAGAATGAAAAATGGCAAAATATACCCTTAGGGTTTGCACTTTTACGAGTTTGGTCCTTCAAGTTTAAAAGATGTACAAAGTAAACCTTGCACTTTGAAAAGTGACATAATAGACCCTTATAGTTATAACTTTAGAAATATGGCAAAAATAGTCCTTGTACTTATAAGTTTTCAAAAGTTACGGTATATACCCCTTGCATGGAAATGATTTACAAAACAAGTCCAAAATCCATAATAATGATATTTTTCAATATGAAAAGTAATTTACAGGTTATAGCTTATTAATATAAGCTAAAATATGAAGGTTTAACGTAACAAAAGTCTAAAATAATGATTCGTTAAGCTAGAAATCGAAACGGGTTAAATTAGGGTTTCAAAATGAAAGCGCGTAGGTTTTAAGTTCAAATTCTTTCAAAAACTAATAAAGTTGTTACATTAACATTATTTATGATATATTATAACATGATTTGAGCATTATAACTTTAAGATCAAAGAAAAACATGATTTTAGGGTTTTTAGGGTTCGGTTTGGATCAAACTTAGAAAACGCATAGATTTTTGATAAAATACTTTAAACAAGTGTTCATGCATGATCATAGAGATGTAATATAAGTGTAGTAGCAGGTAGGATCATAAATAACCTGGGTTTGAGCTTCAATAATCAAAAATGGAGGAAATGGGTCACTTCGGGTGGAAATGAGCTCGTACGCCTATTTTTTTATTTCGGGGCTTCAAATCTTCAAAGCTTTTCTTGATTACTCTTCTTGGATCTTATTAAGAACTTATGGAGTAGAGAGTTGCTGCCATTGATGGGTTATAGAGGAGGAAGTGGGGGATGAGTTGAAATGGAGGGCGCGAGTGGGTTTTTATAGCCCAAGGGAGTCTTGGAGGCCAAGGAGAGGGGCTGAGGTGGCATGGTCTGGTCCTAGCTATGTTGGTGGGTCTAGGAAGGTGAGGTGGTGGTCTATGGTGGTAGAGTAGCTCATGTGGAGGTGGTTTTGGGTGGTGATTGACCCAGCTGACTTAGGGGCCAAGGGTGGTCATGTGGTTTCACATTTAACCAAGGAATGGTGATAGAAGCTGGGTAAGATGCTTAGGAGCATAGAGGTGCTTTTCATTGAGGAGCTTGTGTGCAAATGAGAGTTTAAAATGGGTCATTTTGCAAAGATTGTGGCCGCGGGTTCGTTTAAGCTTATTAGGGCTCGAATTGAATTTCTAACCTTGGTTTTTGAGTATATTGACAATGTAATGATAGATATATGTTCTTAAGGCTTGTATTAAAGATTAATAACGAGTATTCATAGGTGGTTCGGGTTAAAAATGGGCAAAAATGAGTAAACTATGTCGCGGGTCAAATTAGGGCATGTATAGGGTTTTTGAGTTTCTAATTCAAGTGTATTGATGTTATAAGCATGGATTGATGATCACAAGGCTAGTATTAGGAGTTAGTAACAAGAGTTGATAAGTGGTTTGGGTTTCTTGGATTAAACAGGTTGATAGTTCTCATTAGGGCACGTTAGGGTTTCTTAGATTTAAATTCGTGTATACTTGCAATGAAATGATGAAATAATGATTGAATATGATTGGTAATGTTGTAAAATAAGTTATTACAACTTATTTGAGTGTTGGTTAATGTTTAAAACAGATGAAAATTAATAAACAGGTCACGGGTTACTATTTAGCTCGGGTTAGGGTTTCTAACTTGGATTTCTTGTAATTTCATGAAATGAGAATGATTATAAGATGTAAATGAAGTGTATGACTTGCTTGTAACTTGTACTTGATAGATTGTCCAAGATTACTTAGGAAAACAGAGGTAAAACGGCTATTTTGGAGATCATGCTTAGTGACTTGTATATTGTACTTTGACTTAGAGGGAGTTTATATTTCAAATGAGATGTTATATTACTTGTACATATGCTTTAGTAACTTGTACATTCACTTTAGATATTAACCTTTCATGAAATTAGGGTTTTAGAGGTATACGATAATTGTTTAAAGCCTGTTTTTGATATAAGGTTGTAAATGGTACATTATATGAGTAATGTACTTTGTAAAAATGATATTAAGATATTAAATTGACATGTTATGATGTTTTCTTGACATATATGTAGATAGGATTGCCATAGATACGTTGCGTGAGCTCGTTAACTTTAGATATGCAAGTTATGTTGCATATTGAGATATTGGTAATGCAAGTAATGTAATAAAGCAAAAAATTTCCCTGAAAAAGGTGGTTCATATATAATAGATAGATAGTACATTGCATCTAACTTAATAGATGGATATTTACATTGATGAAAATTGCAGGTTGTTATATCGCGTGCTTGTTCTTAGAAGCATAAGCGGGCCGCATCTTCAAGTCGTGTTGCTGTGTCTCAAGATCAAGGGGTTTCCACTTCTCATGCTGCTATCGTGATGCCTCTCAACTCCATTGCAATTAAGGATTACGTTATTTCAGATGTTAGCATGTTGAGGACTGTTATAGAGTTTGGGCCACAAAATCTTTCTTTCGTAGATAACCAGCAAGAGCCTGTTCATGACGATATATTTGATACGACTTTGTTGGATAAGCCTGCGAATCCTTAGATTGTTGCAACTTGTTGTTTCTTGATCCGTGGTATTTGAGCCTATTTTGACTATGGTGCTTCATGCTGCGAATTACCCTTGTGAAGCGTTCTGTTCAAAGCTTATGTTTTTGGTTACGTATGGCTGCCTATAGCTGTATGTTAGCATTGTGGATGGTAGATCCGTGCCGTTGGTAGTTTGGATTTTTGTACTTAGAATATTTTATCTAGCTCTTTTTGCACGCAACCTCATGTGGTCGTGCTTATTGTAATAATGTGACTGAAATTATGCTATCTTTTAATTGTTATGATAGTCTTATTAAATATCGTCTAGCCATTGGCTTTTGTACTAGGCTTGCAATCCGCTTACATATATTGAGTTAATTCTTAGGTTACTCATCCTTGTATTGTGTTTGAAACAATAAAGTTAATTATGAGGCTGTACTCATTCCCATAACATATATAATAATGTGCATATTCGTGCGTGTCTTATCTAATGCAAAGAAATAATGTATGTGAGATTTTGGAAAATTTGTGAAGGTAGCTAATCTTTACATGATCATTTAATAATAATATTTAGAACAGTACATAATATGAATTCAAATTTTTCCCCCGCCGCGGATAGAGTGCTATCGCAGCTCACAATGGTGGGGATGCTTACATGTTAGAAAACTAAAGGTAACATTTCTTCAGATCTTTAACATTCCATGTCCGTAGGAGTATGTCTCTGTTGTTGTTACTGATCTTGTATGCCCCTTTTTTGAGTGCTTCCACTACCTCATATGATCCTTCCCACTTCGGACCAAGCTTTTCGCCGTCCTTGGCATGACTGGCTTCATTGCTGCGGTATACAAAATCTCCTGGTTTAAAGGTTGTGCTATGGACCTTGGCATTGTAGTACCTTTCCATATTTGCTTTGCTTTTTGCTTCTTGGATCGCAGATTTTTCCTGCTCTTTTTCATGGATATCTAGGTTCTGCAGCAAAGCTTCATCATTCATGGTTTGTTCTATTTTCGCGTATCTTAGTGAGGTCATCCCTATCTTGACTGGTATCACGACTTCAATGCCATAAGTGTGGGAGAATGGGGTGTGGTTTTGTTGCTTGTCTTAATTGTGGTGCAGTGCGCCCATAGCACGTTTGATACTTCTTCAACCTAATTCTTATTTTCTCTACCTAACCTTGCTTTGATGCCTTCTCTCAAGCTGCGGTTGGCTCTTTCGACCAGTTTGTTGGTCTGTGGATGCTTGAAGGATGCAAATCTTTGTTTGATGTTTAAGTTTTCACACCATTCTTTGAATGGATTATCTCTGAATTGCTTTTTGTTGTAGGATATGATTTCCATTGGAAGACCAAATCTGCATACTATGTTATCCCAAATGAATTTTTTGATTTGGTTTTCGGTTATTGTTCTTTTGCTTCTATCCACTTGGCGAAATAGTCGATGGTGACAGTCATAAGATTTGCAGCTTTATCCCTTGTGCCGGTCTGGAGATACGGAGATGTGCAATGTCCTAGTGTTATAGAAGGCGCATAGGGTGTAGTAACGTTAGCGAGAGAGTGTGTGGTGTGAAGAGAATTTGGTTACCTGAACGAGGAGACGATTGGAAAGCAGCGTGTGCGCGGGACAGCAGTTATGATGTCCTTCGAGTCCATGTTGCATCAATTTGCCAGAATATCCTGGCCTAAATTACCTTAAGCAACCAACAACCACAGACGTTGGTCCTAAATGTATGATGCATGATCCTTCATGAATTTCTCACACCACAAACTTCGCTTGGAGTGGACCGACACACCATAACCAGGGTTCTAAGAATGACTTTCTATATAGGACACCATTGATCACGGCATACTACCTTGCTTTGATTTTGATTTTTTGTGCCATTTTTGTTTTCGCTGGTAGGGTAACATCCGTGAGGTATTCTAGCAATGGTGCCATCCAAGAGTACCCCTCTTCTTCTACAATGGCTAACATCTCTCTTTCTTCAATTGTCTTTTCTTTCAGCACTTCTACCAAGACTTGTTTAGTTAGGTGGGCGAAACTAGTGGATGCGATCTTGCTAAGTGCATCTGCTTTTTTGTTTTCGCTCCTTGGTACTTGTTCGATAGAGAAAATTTTGAAGTTGTTGATGAGCGCTCTGGCCTTTTCTAGATATCGAATCATGCTTTGCTCTTTCGCTATGTATGATCTGTGAATCTGATTTGCTACCAATCGTGAGCCAACCTTTGCCTCTAAATTTTGAACGCCTATTTGTTTTGCTATGCGTAGCCAGTCACCAGGGCCTCGTATTCTGCCTCATTATTTGACGCCTTAAATTCAAATCTTAGGGCGTAAGTGAATTCTATCCCTTCCGGGTTTATGAGGATGGGTTCGGCTCTTGATCCTTCTAGACTTGAGGATCTATCCGTGAATAGAGTTCACGGGTCTGGGATTGCTTCCTTAACTTGTATCTCTATGGGTGGACCATGTTCGTATGGTTTTTTAGTAATGAAGTCTGCTAGGATTTGGCCACGGATGCATGTCCTTGGCCTGTAAGTGATGTCAAATGCTTCTAGCTCGAACTTCCATTTTAGCATTCTGCTGGTGTTTTCAAGCCATGACAGGATTTATTTGATTGGCTGGTCAGTGATGATAGCTATCGGGTGTGCTTGGAAATATCTTCTCAGCCTTCTTAAGGCATGCACCAGGGCTAGCACTAACTTTACCATTGAGCTGTAATTTCCTTCTGGAGTCTAGAGGGCGCAGCTGACGAAGTAAACCGACATTTGTTGTGAATCTCTTTTTGTTAGCGGGACTGCACTGACCGCTTCTCAATGCATTGTTTCATGTCTTGGAACGCCTTCTCTGCTTCTAGCGTCCATTGAAAATCACTCTTTTTTATGCAAATCTTCAAGGTTTTGAATAAAGGTAGTGACTTCTTTGCGGATTTAGATAAGAATCTATTCAGGCTTGCCAGCTTTCCGTTGAGGCTCTGTGTATTTTTCAACATTTTTAGGGATTGTTGCTTTATCACCGCCTCTGCCTTTTTCGGACATGCCTTAATTCCCTTCATGTTAACCACGTTACCCAAGAACATTCCTTCTTCCACACCAAAGGTACATTTCTTGAGGTTAAGCTTCATGTTTATCCTCCTCAGGGTTTGAAAGGTTTCTTCAATGTCTCTAAGTATTTCTTGTTCCGTGTGGCTCTTTATTACAAAGTCGTCGACATAGACTTCCAAGTTTATACCAATTTGTTTTTTAAAGGCTTTGTCCATGAGCCGCTGATACGTTGCCTTATCGTTTTTAGGCCGAACAACATTTTTGTGTAGCAGTATACCCCTTGGCTTGTGTGGAAATCCATTTTCTCTTCATCTTCCTCTGCTATCTGTATTTGATGATACCCCTTCTAGGAAGCATTTGTAGGGGTACCCGTAGAGGGATTCGACTTTCCAGTCGATCTTTGGGAGTGGGTAACAATCTTTTGGGCATGACTTGTTTAAATACGTGAAGTCCACGCACATCCTCCAGCTACCATCATGTTTCTTAACCATGACTAGGTTTGAGAGCCAGTTGTGGTAATGCACTTCTCTCATGATTTGAGATTCTACGAGCTTGGAAACTTCCTCTTGGATGGCTTTGTTCTGGTCCGGTGCCTGTCCTCTTCTCTTTTGTCTTATAGTTGGGCACCCTTCGCGGATATTCAAGAGATGTTCTGTCATGTCTGTTGGCTTCCAGGCGAATATGTCCAAGTTGTTCTTGAGCAAATCACAGAGTTCTATCTTTTCTTTATCTAATAGGCTCCCACCTATTGTGATAGTTTATTTTGGGCATTCGGGATGAATTGCTACCTTTATCCCTTCCGCCATCACTGGCTTATCAGGTGGGGGCTCATTTGTGGCCTTTTCCACCATTCTGCATTCTACTGGCATTATGGTGTTGCTGCGAAGTGTCACTATTCCTCCTTCTACTAGGAATTTGAGCATTCCATGGGCTGTAGATAAGACTGCTTAGATTTTTCCAAGACCTGGATGGTCGATGATACCATTATACGATGATGGGGATCTGACAACCATAAACTTCATCAAGGCATTCATGGAGTGTTCTCCATACCCTAAGGATACCATCAGTGATATGTGTCCCAATGACCACGATATCTTACCGCTAAACCCTAGAAGTGGGGTTGAAGCTGGGGTCATTTGACTTTTCACTTCCGGACGGAGTCTATAGAAGCAATGTTCATATAATACTTTTGAGGTTGACCCTCAATCTACGTACATGCAGTGGGTAAGGTGTCCCTCGACTTCTGCTTCAATCATGATTGGGTTCTCCTGTCTGTCGTTGTTCGCGAGGGGTGAAAAAGAGATTTCTTGACTTGCAGAAAAACTTTGAGTGACTCTTTGTCTTGTTATTCTTTGCCAAGGTTGAACCATGAAGATTGTCGTGGCTTTTTCTTTGTTGGAGGTTTCTCTTTTCTTGGCGGTCTTTGCATGTTCTCCCTTGCTGCCTCCTAGTTTTAGCTCTTTGATTAGGTGCGATAGCTGTCCTGACTTGACCGCCTCTTCTATCTGTTTTCGCAAGTGGATGCATTCATCCGTGCTATGACCCTTGTCTCCATAAAATTCACAGAACTTGTTTTTATTTTGGCTTTCCGCGGGTCCTGACATTGGTGGTGGTGCTTTGAACTTCACTGTTTTTATTGCCAAGATTTCTTTTGGGTTTTCTATAAGAGGCATGAATCTATCTTGCCTCCTTCTCGGCTTGTGTGGATTTTTGAAATATGGTCTTTTTTCAAAGTTCGACTTATGACTTGTTTCATGGTGTCTCCATGCTAGCGGGGCCTTTTTTTCTTGATTGGTTTGTAGCGGCCACTTCTCCCCGAAGGAAGGTTGTCGTTACGCTCATCATCTCATCCACGCACTTGGGAATGTTATCATTTAGTTTTTTGATTAAGTCCAGGTTAGTGATGTCGTGCATGAATCCAGATATTCTCATGCACTCTAGTACTTCGTTAACATGCATACTCTCTGCTTTGAATCGTTCCATGAAGCCTTCTATCGACTCCCCCTCCCTCTGTTTGATGTGGTTAATTTCTATAAGGTCCTTGATGTATTTCTTTTGTTGTGAGAAATTTCCAAGGAATGCCTTTCGTAGCATCTCATAATTATCTATGGATTTTGGAGGGGAGTTTGTAAAACCAGACTCTGGCTGATCCGATTAGTGTAGAGTTAAACATGTGGCACCAGGTGGGCATGGCCCATCGTTCTATCTTTGCCGCCGCCTGGAAGATTTTTAGATGATCTTCTAGGTCTCCCGTCCTGTCATATGTTTTGATGTTGGTTGGTATGCGGGTCCTTTTTGGGACCTTAAAGTAGCGGATCCTTGCCGTAAACGGGTCGGTCTCCTCACATAGCCAAGGTTGAGATAGGTCATCCTCATCATTTGATCTTGGCTTTTTCATTTGGACTTCCGGTATCCTCCGTCGTCATGCTCGCTTTTAGAGAGGTATATATTTTCAGTTCGAGCGTGTTGCCTGCGGTTTGTTCAGTCAGCCGCGTCCCATTCTTCTTTGATTTCCCTCTGTCTTTTGCTGGAGCATGTGACATAGCTACGGACGGGGTTCCTTGCCTCTTTCCTTCTACGATTTTGATATTTGGCTGACATTTCTGAATTGGCCTGTCTTCTGTCACTTGCGTGTTTTGGTCGTGACACAACTTTAAGCCCTAACCATGAATGTATGTCTCTTCTCTTTTCCCCCAGCCTTGTAAAGACATTCTTATCTCTGGCGCCTAGTCTGGTGAACACCATGGTGCTAACATGGCTTCTTTAGCGGGCGAGGTTTGGATTTTCTTTCCTTAGTGTTGAAAAGATGATCAGGCTTTGATCGGGACGGGTGCTTTTAGGCATATTGTCTAGGCTTGGGCTTCGCCTTTTCTTGATTTTTCTTTTTCTGTCGCATGACTCTGACTCAGAAAGCTGAGTTTTTTCTTTCTTCTGTGCTTTTTGTCGTGAACTTTCACTATAGCTTAGGCATGTTTGCACCCCTTTAAGCTTTTCTTGATGAACTTTTTTTGCCATGATGGGCAAGATCTGGTCATAATGCTTTTCGTAGATCTCGTAGAGTCAGTCTTCTAGTAAGAACCCATGATTGTTATCAGCTGCCTGTTTGCTCCCTTTGCCTGTCATGTTCCTGACAGCGGAATTGGCTAGCATTTGGGCGCGCTTTGCCGAATTGCTCATTTTCGGAGTGAGTTTTTTAGGAACGTAGTTGTGTCTGGTCCCACGGATGGCGCCAACTTGTTAGTACAAAAATGGTGGTTTAGGGACAAAGGAAAGCAAACTCACTAAGAATGGTGATTCCTAGCTCATTCCTCAAGGATTGGTTTGTACTAAGTGAAAATGGAAGGTGATTTCATGCTAAGATAAAAGAACACCGTTAGTCTTACCGCAGGAGGGATGTCCCATGATTGGACTTCGGCATGAGTGTAAGTATTGGTTATAAGTGGTATGTATGTAATGGGTTGCGAAAATCATACCATTAGGAGTGTTTTGGTAACTCCTTTTATAGGCCGGTGTCGCTGTCGACTGCATAGGTCACGAGAAGGGGTTCCTCCTATTATCCATTAGATAATAGGCTAGTAACCGTAGGGTCAACGTCGCTGGGTACGTCATGCTTTATTCCGTAGTAGCAGAGTCAGGGTGCTTCTCGTTTGTTATCCCTATCTAGAGAGTTGACATTTTCTCTTTGGTTTCCTATGCAGTCTTCTTTGCTTTATTTGGTTAAGCCACATGTATTCCTTTTGTCGGGAAGTGACACCTAGCTGTGGAAGAGTCTTGGCTCTTACAGTTACGGTTTACTGTTGGTCGCGCGGTGTAGCCGCGGAGCAGTCTTGCGTGGGTGCGGACTGTGGGTCCTTTCCAGGTGTGGGCCGCGGTTGGCTCTGGGCAGTTCCCGGACCCTTTTAGGTTCTGGGCCTGAACTTGTTGTTTGTTGTTTGGCCCGGACTCAAGGTCCGGGTAATACTATACGTCATCAGTATGCGTATTTGATCTTAGGAAGAAATCAGCCCAATTGGTGGCATTTTACCATTGGTATTTATAGGCAAATGGATTTGTCACATCTGGAGATCACGGAGTGCGACTCACCTTATTAAGTGAAGGGGTATGCAGTCATTGCCTTGTAATCACATCCTTTGACTTGCTGTATGCGTTGTTAACTGTGTTTATAGGCTTTGGGGATGGCTGTCCTTTGTTAGCGAGTCACCGCTCTTCCAAAACTAGCAATCATATTTTTATCCCACAATCCTAGTTTATATTCTTTATTCCTCTTGGTTATATAGTTGTTTCGCTAGGCTTAGATTACGATGCGTCCTATAGGTGGTCCGTACTTCTGCTGTGTTTCTCTTCTGCAGTTGATTGGACATGCCGAAGCCATGGCCTGCTCGCATTTTTCCGGATCTCCGAAGCTGTAGCTTATATGTGGATATCTGGATTCGCTCAAATGTATGGAACATTTCTACTTTGATTTGGGGGCTCATGACTTGAATAAAACATTTCTATTTGTGATGACGTATAATATGGATTGACCTGACCCACTCATACTATTATGGGCTTAGTAGCCGATAAAGGGCCTCCGGCCCACGCACCATCGCGGTCACAGCCTCCTTGACCTACGGGTCGCTGCAATTAGCACGCTGTCCGTAGCTGCAGTATTTTCACAAGTTATCTTTAAGAAAGGATAACCTAATCAAATAATAGATACGCTTTACTTATTTAAATCGGTTAGGATAATTCCGAATCCCTACGATATCAGCTGTATCTTGGGACGAAAGTTATAGAAACCCTAGGGATTATTCAGCCTATAAAAGGAACGCAATTGTCATCAATACATGTATCTTACAAACCCTCATTACACTCGATTATTCTCTCAAAGTTATATGTTGATCTTTGAAACTCGAGATTGATTAGATCTCATACCTAGGATATCATAACATTTGATCACGCAGCGGAATAAGAAATAAGAACAACAATGTTATGAACAAGGTTTTTATTCATAAACTAACTAATACATAGATGTTGATCATGCATCTATTACTATGCTAACTAATATACACACACGTGTGTTTTTCTATTAGACTATCATTGGAGAGTTCTAACTTTGATGGATGCCTAAAACTATTCACCCTTCCTCTCTTTATATACTAGAGAGGCTAGGGTTTACAAGAAAACCTAGCTTTGATAAGAATCTAACTTAATATTGCACATTAAGTCCTTGTTGTTTCATCTTTTTTCTTTTCTTTATATGTGGTTTTGTAATCATCAAATCTCAAATCCCAATAATCTTCCCCTATTTGATATTACAAAACAATCTTCATGTATGAAACAATCTTCAAAGCTTCCCCTTGAAATAAGATCTTCTTGTACATGTCACCACTTTAAAATAAGCTGCAAACCATATAGTCTTCTTCCCCTTTTTGTAATCATTAAATAGGGGTCTTCTATAGATAAGCAACTTGTGAACACTTCCCCTTAAGTGGTACATGTAGATGGTTAAGCATGTTAACAATAAGCTTCCCCTGAAAGTATGCTAACCATCTCTTGAATCTCGAACTCAGCAGGCTCCAAATGGTAATTATTGATGAAGAAAAATAAGTATAACCCATATGTTGAAAAAGTAGAATTTCCTAAACTTTTGTCTTATGTCTTGCACTATTTACATGACGTCAAACTCATACCAAACAGGAAAATGTATAAGTAGACCGCAACCTCTTGATAAAACCCTTATCTATATGAGACACTAAGCACAATAACGTAACTCCTTAAAGTGATAGCAAACGTACGTAGTAAGCATCATAATGTAGATCGTACACCTTTGTTAGATTCATCAAGTCTTTGTCACAATAATTAAGCACAAACAAGTTACCTCAAAATGTTATAAGCCATTTGAGATATGATAAGAACACAAACTTGTGAAAATCAACTACAACATCAAATAAGCAATAACCAATTTTCTTCATAATAATCCCCAAAAACGAGCCATAATTTCATCATCTATCCCAGATCCAAAATGCATGTTGTCCAACATCGGACATAGCTAGTGGTACCAAAAATCAAACCCATCGGTACTAAGTGAAAAGAGCTAGCGGTACAAACCATCCAAAGCAATTAGCAACACTTTTTTGTCCCAAAGCTGTCACTAAGGTGTCGCTAAAACTGTTACTAATCCAATTGCCTCTTCCTCCCAAGGCCTTTTGTGACACTTATTCTGTTGCTATTCTGTCACTGCGCTGTCAAAAATCTGCGCAGTACTAACTCATAAAGAGCGGTACTAACTTTGAAAACCTCAACAGTATTAACATGTAATGAAAACCTCAATAAGAAACTTGTCATGAAAAGCCTTGAATCAACAGTATAAACCTTCACGTATCTCTTTTAATTATTTTCCCATGTGAACGAACAGTATAAACTTCACTTTGTCAGTTGTAATCTCTCATGGGAGTATTAATATCACATGAAATCACAATATGCACCAACAGTTGGATACTATATAACCATGGCCCAATAGCAGCTATATCTATCAACGAAACAGTAGATTCTTTATTTAATAACAAGCAATATTATTCCTTAAAGAAAATCTTATGCGTACACTTGAACCAAACAGCTGCTTTTCTTTCATTTGAGCATTATAACACCAGCTTTATCATACATGCCAAAACCCCTAGCTCGCTCCTTAAAGCCCAATAGTGTTAGTATTTATATGAATACCATATCTTGACAATACCAATACTAACGAGCAACACTGATACGTTTCAGTTGACAGTATTAATATAAAATAGGCAGTATTAACTTTGAATCCAATAGCATCATTATCCATATTAAAGCCCAATAATCCTTATAAGCCCAACTGCTGGTCCTTTATAATCACAAACACAATCATCCTGTTGTTATCTTATTGCTGCTTAAGCCTTAAAGCCCACACAAACATGCTTGAAGACCCATGCGTATACAACAACATGTTGCTTTGTCTCTTATTTTTTATTCTACTATTAAGGCATCCTTTGTTGTTGCAATTATTGTTTTGTGTCGTCACCTGCTGTATACACACAGAAACACCAAAACCCTTCACATGAACGATCACCATATATATCAACAATTTGGGTTTTTGTTCCAACAGCAGCATTAAATAATGATTACCCGAACCCTAACAAACTAGGGTTTTGATCTTCTCTACTATCTCCAGTAAAGCATGAAGATTCGACATCGATAAACGTGCTACTAGGGTTCATCAAGAATGAACACGAAAATCACATTCTGTTACTTCGCAATGTGGTTAGGGTTTTAGCCTCCTACTAATGATGATCAGAAGTGTATCCAAGCCATGTCCATCTCAACTAGGGTTCATCGTTGATCCAAAATCAACTCACCAAAGCTAGTCAAGACAAAGATAACACCAAACAAAAATATAAAAAACGCCTTTTCTGTAGCAGTTTTATAAAAGTCATATCTTTAATTTAAAGACTCAAATCAAAGATCGCTCCGGTCAGATTGTACCTATATGTGTATAGAACCTCCAGTTAAAGTTTTGTGAAGATCCAACGGTTAACGAACGATTTATCATCGTTTTTCCACGGCTGCCAAGAAAGTGACGAACATAAAAACCCTAAACGGATTTTTAGATTCTTCTTCGTTCTTCGACCATAAAACCTTGAATCCTAGATATCAAGAGCAACCCGCTCTGATACCACATGTTGAGAATCGATCAGCCCATCTAGGATTAGTTTTACAGGTAACATTGATATGCACAGCGAAAATAATAGAAACACAATATTACCAAACAAGGTTTTAACCGAACATTGAAGCCTTCATTATATTTGATCAGAATAAATGAGGCTACACCAACTATCTAATAAACCAACTACTACTTAGATGTTGATCATGCATCCATTACTATGCTAACTAATATACACACACGTGTGTTTTTCTATTAGACTCTCATTGGAGAGTTCTAACTATGATGGATTATTAAACTATTCACCCTACCTCTCTTTATATACTAGAGAGGCTAGGGTTTACAAGAAAACCTAGCTTTGATAAGAAGCTAACTTAATATTGCACATTAAGTCCTTGTTGTTTCATCTTTTTTCTTTTCTTCATATGTGGTTTTGTAATCATCAAATCTCAAATCCCAACATTATATACTTACTCTCACGTCGGAGTCTAATCGTGGGATCCGCTCTGACGATAAGGTTAATAGTGTTTTATTCCTTGTGCAGGGTCCTTCAAACAAGTTCACTTGGTACAAGAACAAAGCACTTCATACCCGAATAGCATCCTATTTGGACCAAACAAGACCCGACCTAACTTTTGTATCAACAAGTTAGCGCCATCCGTGGGACCAAACACTAGGAATTACTCTTAGAAAAATGAGCGCAATGGCTAACACAACCCCTATTGTGACTACTGTCATGAAACTTGCAACCAAAGAAAAGACGCCAAAAGATGTGGATGCCACACCTAAGGTTAACATCCAGGATTTCTGTTAAGAGTATTACGAGGATATCTTACCGGCCATTAAGGACAAGATTCACCGTGACAAGCGAAAAGAAGTCCATGCTAGGCGGGACTTCGGAGAAAGTCCCAAGAAAATAAGAATAAGAGAAGGCTCTTAAAACTCAAGTGCCAGGACCTATCAATTTATATAAGGACAATTTCAACACTACAATACTAACATTAAGTGTCATAAAAATAAAAAAAGTAAACAATGAAGGGGGATATAACTCACCACTACTGGTGGCGGTGGTGTTATGGGTGAGAGGAGGAACGCCAATAGATGTGGGAGGGAGGGAAGGAGTGGAGAAAAAACAGTGGCGTGTGAATTGGAAAGGTACAATTAAACCCGCCACCATATTTGTAATTGGAAAAGTTGAAATTAAACCCCGTCTAAGAAATAGAGCACCGGTTGTTAAGCTAAGGGACATGGCTTTATTGAGGACATGGTAATAGAGCCTCTTTTTTGAGTACCGAAACGGGCTTTTTTAATGAAAAAAACAATTCATATCGTAAGAAAGAGCCCTGTTTCTTAAAAACATCGGCTTTATTTAGGGGGCTTATTTCACTTTTGTAGTTTAGTGATTGTATTAAATGTTTCATTATAAACGTTTTATTTTAACTTAATAGGAATAAAGGTATAGTAATAAATTTCACATTCTCATTTTGAATTTATAAGCAAAATTGTTATATATATTTCTTTATATGTTATTTGTAGTAAAGATATGTTAGAGTGGTCTAGTGTGTATCTTCTTGTTATCTTAAATAGCCATTGTTAACGAATTTTTTAACGGAGTATTTAATAAAAAAAATATATTATTTTGAAGTTTTCTATTGAATTCGATTTTATAGAAAAAAATTGGACCAAGCACAACACTTAGTTTTGACACGTAGGCAAAATCGTGCGATATGTTTGGTTAAAAAAAGTCAAAATTAAATCAATTTTTTGTTAAAATGTAAAAATATAGGTGTAATATTGTGAAAAAAAAACTCAAAAAAAAGAAAGGTATTTATAAAACTTTAGCGGTTTAAAATTTAAAATAAGTCTATATGAGTTAAGGGAATCTTATAATTATTCTTATTTTAAAAAACTTTGAAAATAAACAAATACGTCTTACACTTTATACCCTCTATATTACACATTTTGAACAAATACAAAAATATAATAAATTATATTTAAAAGATTATATAAGTATATCTGAAACAACCATATTAAAAACTCGTGTATTGTGTACACATGATATTAATAGGTAAATTTGAACAACAACATCAACATTAACACTCGTGTCAGTCAAAACAAAGTTAAATCTTTTATCCAACAAAATCTTTATAAAATATTAATCGATATTAATCAATGTTTTAAAAAACGGTTAAATTGACCCGGTCGAGCCACCGGGTCACGATTCAACCGGGTTTTTCGGCAAAATCCGGCTAACGGTCACTCAACCGGTTCACGGTTTAACCGACCCGGTCTAGAGGTGTACAGAAAAACCGGTTCATGAACTGAACCGGGAAAAAAAACCGAAACCGGTTTTTTTAAAAACCGTTTTTTTTGAAATTGATTTCTCTCAAACTGAATCGGCGGTTTGTAACCGGTTTAAAAAAATCGACCGGACCGGGTTGTAAACCGGTTAAAACCGGTTTTTAACCGAACCGGTTGCATAAAAACCGGTTAAACCGGTTGACTAACCGAACCGATTTTGTATTCTTTATATGAAAAACCGGTTTATAACCGAACCGGTTTTAGTCAAAACCGGTTCTTTGACTGGTTGACTAAAACCGGTTCTGTTAAAAAACCGAACCGGTTTTAAAAAAAACCCAAAATGTTCACCTATAACCCGGTCAACCCGGGTTTTAAATTAAAACACTGATATTAATACATAATGATTTTTTTATGCAAAAACATGTACATAATTATTAATTGTACAGATATCGCAATTAAAAAAAATTAAACATGAGAAAATTTTTATATGTTTGTATACTAAACTAAAATTTTAAAATAAATTTACATGTAAGCTCCGTGTATGCACGATACTTATAAGTAGTTCAATATACAACAAAGA
Source organism: Tanacetum coccineum (assembly GCA_026074375.1). Classification (NCBI taxonomy): domain Eukaryota; kingdom Viridiplantae; phylum Streptophyta; class Magnoliopsida; order Asterales; family Asteraceae; genus Tanacetum; species Tanacetum coccineum. The sequence goes on from BQNB010062750.1 coordinate 23,459, forward strand.
ACAACACGCCAATCACAAAATCTCTACCCCGTTATTGATATATTAATCCAAAGACTGAAATACAAATTGCATAATAAAAAACAATGAAAAGTAGAAATCTAAACACACACGTTCACCCTAATACCAAATGTGCGTACTCTCTAATAGCTAGAATTATGCGTCAGCACTATATCACCTAATACCAACAAGTCAAAGATAAGTAAACCCTACTTCTTAATAGTAAACTTTACCCCCCCAAAATAAAAAAAAAATTAACAGTTAATAGAAACAAGTTGTAAAAAAAGTATAGCGTGGTTGAAGCCCAGATGAAAAATGTTTTTGGGTATGGATCGAAGTATAGTTAATGCATATATAGTGCATGATCAAAGTATCAAATGTCTTGAAGAAAAATGTTACATGTAACATTACTTAATAATTCCACTATTGAAACAAAAGTCTTCACCGGTTACAAATGCTTATGTTCTATTCAAACTTTACTCGACTGTTTAGGTGATAAGATGTCCATTTTGCTTGAGATTTAACAATCATATATAACTTTTATATTACGAGTACGTAGCGGAAAGTGTCCTTTAAGGGATCTTGATTGATGTATATTAATTAACACAAATAAGCACATAATGTTTACTAACCTCTTATCACTTGGATTACTAAGACAAGTGATTTTATTTCTTAATCCTTGATTCTTGATCTTTAAGCGAAACCCTAAGCGATTAAAGGAAATCACATCTAAGGTTGCACATACTAAATGTTATACAAGAACATTGAACGCTAGTTCTAATCACGAATCAAACAACCGAACACGATGTTCTTGTTCTTGTTCTTGGCGTCAAACGATCGAATCCTACAATGGATTTTTCCTGGCGATCGTGGGTATAAGGGAGAAGAGAGGAGAGTTTTTGTGAGTTTAGGGTTTCCAAGATTAGTCAATAATTAACCTAGGAGGTTCATATATAGCTGTAATTCGTTGATCTCAAGTTACTCTCGACACTCCTCACTAGTTTGGTAAAAACGGACACTCGCTCCCCTATCTTCTGTTACCTCTGTTCGATCGCCTCACACCAAAAGCCCTTTGTTATGGTCTCCGTACTAACATCGTCCACTTATTGTTAATTAAGCATTTACTTAGGTTAACGTCTAAACGGTATAATTAACTACATTTAATTATTCGTGATTTTAATATAATTTATATAATACTATAAATACATTAATCATATTAATAAAACTTTCTCTCGGTGTATACGTGTGTGCCCCTAATATGCTCACGTATTCCTAGTCGTATAAATACGGATTACGAGTTGAGCATTCCCAATAGCTCCCACTTGTGAAATGTCATAATCCAATAACTTATACAAATAATGGTAAGCGTCTAGCAACATGTCATTGCTCTCAGTGGTTTAGTAAAACATCGCAAGTAAAATGGTTTATTATTCAACACATTCTTTGTTACAACATACTTGTTAAACATAATAGATATGGATCAAATTCATTCCATAATGTTTAACTTATTTTGTTTCTCGTTTATGATATTAATCAAGATCACCAAACGTAAACAACTATCTTCCTGTCTTGTTTTGGACATGGCTATGTAAATATCTGATCAATTCAATGAGGGGTTCAATAGTATCTTTCTCAAGAAAACACGTGGCGTGCCATTCATACGCTTCACAACACTTGTAAAAATAGCCTTTATAACTACCTTATTCAGGATAACGATTGACTAGAATCAAGAAATGCCATTCACATATACAAGACCTACTTTCATCTTAAGTCTGAGGACAAGTAATACAATCACTTGCGAGATTCGCTAATGACGTCCATCCATCAAGGTGAACTCTCGTAGGTTTGGGGTAGTCCAATATCCATAGCACGTGGATAACATTTGAGTTTGGCAGACACATCCTTTAATATTCATAAGCTATGAATATTACCAATCGCTCACATTTATCTTAGTTCAATAATACTCTCGTATTTTTATTCGACAATGGACAAATTTAGATTAATAAATTATTCATGTATTAAACATGCAAATAAAGGACACAATTAATATATGATGAAAAACTTTCATACCACGTATATTAATTCATCAAAATAAAAACTGTTTAACACATCCCATTATCCAAATACTAAAAATAACAGATTTACATGAGACTACTAGCTGGACAAAGTCCAATACTCCTAGTATAACCAGTATGCTTGGTACAAGGCAATGCCTTAGTAAACGGATCAGCTATGTTGTCATTTGTATGTTTGAGAAGGTTAATATCATTATCTGCGATAACCTCTCGGAGATAGTGAACCTTCCTTTTATAATGTTTGGCGCCATTCTGAATCCTAGGTTCATTGGCGAGGACTATTGCGCCAGTAGTGTCGCAGTACATCCCCATAGGTTCTTTTTAGTGGGAACAACTCAAAGCTCATCAATAAATTTCCTTATCCAAAATGCTTCAATTGCAGCTATGTATTCAGCTTCTATAGAAGACATTGCGGTAGTGCTCTACTTAGCACTCTTCCGGTCAACATCGCCTCCATTTAAAACGAAAACGTAGCATGTCTGAGACTTTATGTTCTGAGACTTTATGTCGTCAGCATCAATCTCGTATCCATCATCAGTGTAACAAGTGACTCTAAGCTTTCTATTCGGAGTATCACCAGCATAAACACGAAACATGTATTTAGTATTCATGAGATACTTCAGAATGTTCTTCACAACAGCCTAGTGACATTCTCCTGGATTTTGTTAAAATTGACAAGTCAGGTTTTGTGTGAACGCAACGTCAGGTCTAATGCATCTTACCGCGTACATAATAGATCCTATAGTCGAGGTATAAGGAACTCTCTATATGCGACTCACCTCTTCGGGTGTAGAGGGACCTTGAGTCTTGCTTTAAATCAATTTCTCTTGCAGTGGGATACTTCCAAGTTTAGAATTCTCGATCTTAAATATCTTTAAGATCTTCTCAATGTATTCACTTTGATAAAGTCCAACTAACCGGTTAGATCTATCTCTGTAGATCTTGATTCCAAGGATGTATGCTGCTTCTCCTAAGTCTTTCATGGGAAAACATTTTCCAAGATAGAATTTTACATCCTGTAACATTGGAATGTTGTTTCTCATAATCAATATGTCATCAACATATAAGACTAGGAATGTAACCATACACCCACTAGCTTTAATATATACACATGGCTCATCAAGGTGTTGAGTGAAACCGAACTTCTTGACCTCCCCATCAAACCTTTTATTCCATCTCCTTGATGCTTGCTTTAATCCATAAATGGACCATTGTAGCTTGCATACTGGGTTAGGATATTATGGATTGACAAATGTAACACCCCCATTTTTACCTATAGCAGCGGAAGCTAATCTGGGGTATTACTTCAAAGGTACAACAATCATAATCATAGAAAACGAATAAAAAAGAGTCGTTTATGAAAATAAGTTATCATTCATTATTTCTTCAGGAGTTTTTACAAACGAGAGGTTCCCAAAATCTATATATAACTTTTGAATGATAACGGTTTTTCATCTTATGTCTGCCCACTCCGTGCCATTAGTTACCCTGAGATAAAACATGGCATCAAAAGTCAACACAAAGGTTGAGTGAAATCCATAGGTTGTAAGTAATATAATTTGTATGCAATTGCGATATTTTTTTTTTTTTTAGGTTACGTTGATTACACCCAGTATTGAAAACATAATTTATTTTTGCCATTAGCTCATTGAATCCGATGCCTTGGTTTAATGATATACTTGCCCCGCGGGACCTTTGCCCAAAATACCCGATTGCGTTCTAATGATGTGCAATTGGTTACACGTAACTGGGTACACCAACGGGGAGTCAGCCCAAATAGATCTATTCACATTCATTCGCGATTACTACAGAGGTAATTAACAGGTTCATGTTATGGGACTAAAGGAAAGGCAGTTACTTAGGCAATAGTAAATTGAAATAAATGTAGAAATAATTGCAATCATGTTTCTTGCATGGATCTCACCTCGCGGGTTTATATAAAGATTGTAAATGCGAGGATATTGAATCACCTGCAAATCAGTTATAGGAAATTGATAGCTATTGTATAGTGAATGAAAGTACGGCTTCAACACGGCAAATCCAGACTACCTGGGTTAATATATGGCAAGTCTTAGTTGATTGTATGTTTAAGTTTTTTTTTTTTTGGATATCGATGTGGTTTTGATATTAAAAAGTATCATAACACCGTTCGGGCCATCATAGTTTAAGACAGTCACTTCTAGTAAACGTTTGTGAGCTATGCGCACTTTAAATCGTAAACCCAACAACCAGACAGAAACGTTAGTACAAGGATGAAACTTCTTAATTATGTAATCTCCTAGTATTGTGGTATGATATGGACAAGGGCATGATTTTGAAAGCACATCGATGATGAATGTTTAAGGATTAGAAATAAGCTGTTTTTAGCTTTTATTAAAATATTCTGGATATGATAAGCTCCGAGGAGCGTCACATTAAAGTTATGTTGGTAATGTTTGAATATGATTTTTATACTTTTTAAAAATGTTACATTTAGACCCTGGGCTTTGGGAAAAATTGCAAGTAGACCCCTAGGTTTGCATTTTTACGACTTTAGTCCTTCAACTTTTATTGGACATACAAGTAAACCTTATACTTTAAAAAGTGACATAAATAGACACCTATAGTTATATACTTTAATAAAATTACACTTTTAGTCTTTTAAGTTACAGTTTCTGAACATTTACGATATATACCCTAGCATGCTTTTAATTACAATAAACATGTCCAAATTGCCAAGCAAGCTTAATTTAACCATTCAATAGTCATTTATAATTTATAATAAACTAAAATATGAAGATTTAACATAACATAAGTTTAATTTAACGATTCGATAGTTAAAAGGTACAAACGGGTCTAAATTAGGGTTCAAATGAAAACGCGCGGGTTATAAGGTTGAAATTTTCTTAGTTATCAAAGCACTTATTTTAACATTTTATAAGCTTTATTAGGATGATTATAACAATATTTTACAATTTTAGCTATTAGTTTAAGTAATAAACATGAAATTAGGGTTTCGGGTGTACGATTTTGGATCAAAAAGGGCATAAACACTTGGGTTTTTGAGTTTCAATGCTCTTATTATTATGATTTTGCAGATTATTATGTACAGTATATTGTTACATGAGACAGATATAAGCTTAGAGAAACTGGTTGAGCTTTTATAGATTGGAAACGGGGTAGGAATCGGGACTTTCGGCATCGTACGGCTAGAGTACGACTCCCGGGCTTAGATCTTTGGTTTATTTTGCTTCCTTTCGTACTTGAGATTTTAAGATCTATTAGAATTCATATTGAGCAAGGAGTTGCTACTATGAAGGGTTATAGAGGAGGAAGTGGGATGAAGAAAAATGAACAAGGATGGCTTCTATTTATACTTGTGCAAGTTCAAGGAGAGTAAGCAAGGCCTCATTTCTGATCTAGACACATGTACAAGCTAGTATGAGATGTGTTAAGGCTAGAAAATGAGGAGTGGAAGGTCTAGGAGTAGCTTAGATGTGTTGGATGACCCCCTTGCTGCCGCGGCTGAATAGAAGAAAAAGAGAGGCCATGTGCTCTCATTCTTGACTTTGGATAAGTCAAAGCTGCTTAGTAAGCTGCTACAAAGAGTCTAGAAGAGTTCTTGGGTGGTCATTTGCACATGGTAGCATTTTAAATGGGTCAAAATGAAGTTAGAAAGGGTGCGGGTCAGTTTTGGGCTCGGCATGGTTTTCAAGAGTCTTTCCAAGGTACATTGTGTTTATAATGATTAAGGATAGATGAAATAGGTTGTTAAGGTCTGGTATTAAAGTAATTAGCAAATATTAGCAATTGGTTTGGGTTAAAACGGAGTAGAATTAAGAACGAGGTCACAGGTTCAAATAGGGCTTTCTTAGGGTTTTCTTGACTTTCTAGGTTTATATTTCTTGTACATTGGGTCAATATTGATCCTAGGTAGTATATTAAGGATAAATAATATTAATTGATAGGTGGTTTGAGTTAAAATGGGTAAAAAAATGAATAAAACGGGTCAAAATTGATTAATTAGGGCATAATTAGAGTTTTCTAGATTCGTTAAGGTTTTCTAGGCTTTGATTTCTTGCAACATTGCCATGTTATGATAGATATGATTTGTAAAACTCATTTATGAGTTTACAATGGCCTTGGTTGGTTATTTGAGGAATCAGAATGGTTTAAATGATGTACGTTAAACGGGTTATAATGAACATAGGTACATTTTAGGGTTTCTAGGTATATGTTTTAGTACAGTGAAGTAAAATGATAAAGTAATGATGAAATAATGATTGAATATTGATATGATTGTAAAATAAGTTATTACAACTTATTTGAGTGTTGGTTTGGGTTTATAATGATAAAATCCTAGAAAAAAGGTATGGTTTCGAAACTGCTCGTTTTTAGGGGTTTAGGGTTTGAATTAGGAGTTATGAGTGTAAAGAGATGTTGAAAGCTTACGAATAGAAAATTTAGGGTTTACACCTTGTAAAATGAGTGTAGTAACTTGCTTAAGTGGTGGTGAAGAAATTAGAATGAAAACGGAGGTAAAACGGCTATTTTAGAGATCATGCTTAATGACTTGTACATTGAGCTTTTAGAGATTTGTACTTTGACTTGAAGAGATTTTATATTTCAAATGAGATATCATATTACTTGTACATATGCTTTAGTAGCTTGTGCATTCACTTTAGGGGTTAACCCTTTCATGAGATTAGGGTTTAGGTGGGGGAGGGGGGCATCGATAAAGGTTAAAAGCCCGATTTGATATGATGTTTTTGGTAAAAAATAAAAACAAAGTGGTCTTTTTAGGAATAATGTACCTTGTAATAATGACATTATGATATTGACTTGATATGTTATGATGTTTGCTTGACATATATGAAGATAGGATTGCCATATGTAGGTTGTCCGAGTCCGTTAACTTGAGTTATGCAGGTTACATTGCATATTGAGATATTGGCAAAGTAATGTAATGTAATAAAGCGAAAAATTTCCCTGAAAAAGGTGAGTTCATATATAACTGATAGATTTTTTTTGGTTAGAAAACATTCTAACTTAATAGATGGATATTTACATTTATGAAAATTGTGGGTTGTTATAGTCTCCACCCCTTACAGAAATCTCGTCCCGAGATTTAATTGAACTTGAAGTGATGATTGTAAATAGATGTGGATATTTGGCACGAATTTCGTCTTCGCGTTCCCATGTAAATTCTGGTCCTCTTTTAGAGTTCCATCGTACTTTGACTATAGGAATACGACTTCGCTTGAGTTGCTTGATCTCACGGTCCATAACTTCTACTGGTTCTTCTACAAAGTTGAGCTTGTCGTCGAGTTGAAGTTCTTTCATTGGAATAACGAGAGATTCGTCGGATAAACACTTCTTGAGATTAGAAACGTGGAAAAGTATTGTGGATACTACTAAGCTTTTTAGGAAGCTCTAGTTTGTATCGCACTGGGCCAATTCGTTCATGATTTTGATGGTCCAATTTATCTGGATAAGCTTTCTCGTTTTTGAATCAAAAGATACCTTACGGGGTGATAATTTAAACATACACACGATCGCCAACTATTAATAATTCTAAAGGCTTCGTCCTTATATTGCTAACTTTTTGTGTTTCTTGAGCTTGCAAGTGGTAGACGGAATTTGTATGATCCTTTTAAGTGGTTTCTTGAATTAATTTTCTGGTCTGTGAGTTGAGGAATCTCCAACTTCGGCCCAACAAATCAGGTGATCGACACTTTCCGTCCATAAGTGTTCAGAATGCGTTGTCTTCATACTGGCATGATAACTGTTATTGTAGGAAATCCCTACCAATGGTAAATGTTTATCCCATCCTTTCCCGAAATCTATAACACAAGCTCGTAGCATGTCTTCGAGTGTTTTGGATGGTTCTCTTCACTTTTGTCTATCGGTTTCCGGGTGATAGGCTGTATCATGTCTAATTATGGTAACCTAAAGAATTTTGCAATGACTGTAAGAATCTGTAGATATGTGAAATGTGATCACGATCCGAGATGATAGAGATTGGCACGCCATGTCGAGAGACTATTTCTTTGATGTATAATCTCGTAAGAGTTTCCATACTATAGTCGCCGAATAGGAATGAAATATGCTGACTTGGTAAGACGATCGACAATGACCCAGATGGCATCATGTCCAGTTGAGGTTTTGGGTAGCTTTGTGACGAAATCCATTGTTATCCTTTCCTATTTCCACATAGGAATTTCTAGTTGTACCAATAAGCCGGATGGCTTTTGACATTCTGCTTTAACTCTAGAACATGTCAAACACTTGCTAACATATTCTGCGATGATTGCCTTCATGTTAGGCCACCAATAGAGTTTCTTTAAGTCGTGTACACTTATGAGAAAGGGTTGATAGCATATTTGGATTTTATAACGACTCGTGCATGATTAAGTTCTTAAACTACGCCAAAAAGTGGTAACAGCTTCGTTTTTGATACAAACGAGTTTAGTTAGGACGAATTTCAAATGATTTGTCCATTCCGCGTAGGTTCTCGTTTTTGACATTTTCTTCCTTGAGGGCTTCATTTTGGGCTTCGAGAATTTGAGATGGTAATTTTGGATGAACGGTTAAGATTAATGCTCGAACTCGAAGAGGTTTGATTCGTTTCTTTCGACTTAAGGCATCTGCTACAACATTTGCCTTTCCGGGATGATAACAATTTCACAATCATAATCTGCGAGTAGTTCTAACCATCGGCGTTGCCTCATATTCAATTCTTTTTAACGAAGAATATGTTGAAGTCTTTTTGTGATCAGTGAAAACTGTACACTTTGTACCGTATAGATAGTGTCTCCAGATTTTAAGAGCGAATATTACTGCTCCTAATTCAAGATCGTGAGTAGTATAGTTTTCTTCATGAGGTTTGAGTTGTCGAGATGCATAAGCAATGACTTTTTCTCTTTGCATTAATACAGCTCCTAACCCTTGAAAGGAAGATGCATACTGTAAACGACAAAAATTATCGTTTCTTTTGGGAATGCTAAAGATTGGTGCTTCACAGAGTTTTTGTTTAAGGAGTTGAAAAGCTGATTCTTGTTCTTCGCCCCAGATATAACTCTTGTTTTTCTGGGTTAATTTAGTCAAAGGCTTTGCAATTTTTGAAAAACCTTCGATAAATCTTCGATAATAGCCGGCGAGTCCTAAGAATTGACGTACTTCTGTGGGTGTAGTGGGAGATGTCCAATTCTTAACGGCTTCGTTTTGCAGGGTAAAATGAAGTATGGATATCGATGAGATGACCAAGAAATTGCACGATATGTATCCAGAAATCACATTTAGAGAACTTGGCATACAATTTCTCTTTTCGGAGTAATTCCAAGATTATTCTGAGATGACTTGCATGTTCTTCTTTGTTGCAAGAATAGATAAGAATATCATCGATGAACACAATTACGAATTTATCCAGATATGGTTTACAAACACGATTCATGAGATCCATGAATACAGCAGGTGCATTTGTTAAACCAAATGGCATGACTTGAAATTCATAGTGTCCGTATCTCGTTCTGAAAGCAGTCTTAGGAATATTTCTTCCCTTTACTTCAGTTGATGATAGCCTGATTTAAGTCTATTTTTGGAATAAAACGCTTGAACCTTTGAAGTTGATCGAATAAGTCTCGATCCTGGGCAATGGGGTAAACGATTCTTTTATAGTAAGATATTCAATTCTCGGTAAATCAATACACATTCTGAAAAGATCGTCTTTCTTTTTAAAATTAGAGAGGAGCTCCACCAGGCAAGTACTTGGTCGATGAAATCCTTGGTCGGTTAGTTCTGAATTGATTAGGACAACTCCTGCATTTCTGAAGGGCTAATCTATAAGGTGTTTGAGGCTATTGGTGGCTGGCTCCGGGATAAGTCGATTTGAATTCTACTTGGCAAACGGAGGGCTACCAGGTAGATCTTCAGGAAAGACATCTGGTATTCTTTGACCACAGGATATGTCTTCGAGTCTTTTCTCGTCTGATTTATTCTCTACAACTTGGATCATAAAAACTTGACAACCTCAGGATATATACTTTTCAGTTTTTATACAGGATATGAGATTTAGTCGAGTTTTGCTTAGATCACCTCGAATGATTAGAGTTTCACCGTCGATAAGAATGTGAACAACCTTTCTCCGTCACAGAGAATTTTGGATGATATTTGGATAACCAGTCCATACCCATGACTACGTTAAAAACTACCAAGTTTTAATTGCCATGAGAATGATTTCAAAGGTTGATTTAGCAAAGTTAGAGTGCGCTTTAATAACAGTGTTTGTGCTTACTAAGTTTCCGTCAGCCATTTTGATATTATAAAAGGTATCTATTGTAATAGACGAGGAATATTTAGCATAGAGGCAAGCGATAAGGATATAAAACTTTCTATCAGCTCCGAAATCAAATAATACCTGACTAAAATGCGGATTTAGAGAACATACCGTAACGACGTTTGGGTCTTGTTGGGCATTCTTATCTTTCAACATGTAGGCTCTTCCTTGGGCATTAATGTTGGTCTTTTGGCATTGATTTGTGTAGTGTCCTTTCTCACCACAGGCATGGCAAACCACTGTCACTAGGAGTTGATTACTTTTGGTGGCTGGTTTCTTGCATTCGGAGTTCCTTGCTTAGATGGCCCATTCTGTTGCAATTATTACACCTACCAGTACAGGGTCCGGTATGATGGTAATTGCACCTTTTACACAGAGGGAGATCTCCGGCATACCTACCGTTTTCTGTTAACGTAAGAGCATAGGCTTACAGCTTCTTGCCTTCGGTTCTGTATTGTCGACGTTTATTGTTAACGATTGTTTGGTTGTGCGATAGTTGCTGCGGGAATTGTTGTTGAAAGTTCTTTGTCGTCAAACTTTCTTTTGTTGTCGTTTGATACCTGCATTGGAACATGGCTTAGTTACCTGATCCATTAGCCTTGGGCTATGTTAATGGCTTCCTCTAAAGTTTGAGGTTTAGAGGTAGTAACATTTCCTTCAATGCTTCGAGGTAGTCCCCGATAAAAAGCTTTCCAAGGTTTTCGTTGTTGGAACCATGTTTGGAATAGAAACCTTTAATTCTTGGAATCTTCTAACATAAGTGGTTTAGATCACTTCCCTTTTCAATCAGGATTGTAAATTCTTCTTCCATCTTTCTGATCTCAGTCTGGGGACAATACTTGTTCGTCAGAAGCCTTTTTAACTCAGTCTAGGTGATTTGATGCTTGCTATATTCCCATAGGCTGGGCATATGCATTCCACCAAGGACAAGGCATCATCAATCTAATAGTTCCACAGTGGCAAATGTTACTTTGTTTTCTTTGGCACATCTGCTACGAGAGAATACTGATTCGGTTCATTCAAACTAGCGAATAAGTCCTACTACTCCTTTCGTTCCATTAAAGTAGAAAGGTTGACAGCTGATGAACTCTTTATAGTTTCCTATTTTTACTGCAGGAATTCTAGTAGGATTGACGTTCCTGTTGGGATTACTAGCACTTGCCATTGTTGCAGCTTGAGCTTCTAGAGCCGCAGTGACACTGTCAGCAACTAACTTTCTAATGGCAGCTTGAGTCATAGCCGATGCTTCTGATGTTGATGCTCTTTTTGGAGGCATTCTATCAACAAAAGATAACACGTAATAAGAATGATATCACAAGTATAATGATTGTTCTTGAAATGCTTTAAGAATAATGCTTCATTTAAGCATTTTTAACAATGGTGATATCTAAAGGTTTTGGTATGATGATGAATGTATGATGGATGAATGATGAAGATGGATGAATGATGAGATGCAATAAAGCAGGAAAAACAACAAGGTAGATAACGGGGTTGTCTTTATATTAGAACAACTTGCCTTTTTACTATACATAGTCAAGATTTGACAAGTGTTTTTATTTATACCACACATCATGTGGCTAGGTTAAAGCTAAAGACTAGAAGTTAAGCTAGAAACTAGAAACTAGAAACTAGATGATCACTGAATGCGGTTCTGGAGTTCGATGATAGAGTTCATGAGTTTTTCTATGTCTTTTTGGTGACAAGTTTGATGACTTCTGCCAATTCAGCGATTCTGTAGCGAGCTAAGGAGATCTTATGGTTGGATCCTATTTGCTTTCTCTGGAGTTTAGTGATTGGAGTTCTGCTGCTAAGGCGTCAAAATCACGTTGGATGATTATTATTCCTTTACCGAGACCTTCGATACCGTTTTCAATCTGTTCAAAACGTTCAGGAGGGATTTATTCTAGATAACATTGGATACCCTGAATTTTTTCTTCATGACATTTGATAGCTGATTTCCGGGAAGTTTCACCAATCTCAAGAGCTTGAGGTTGGGATGGGGTAGATGAAGATAATTGCATTGGTGAAAGAAGTCCTTCTGGAAGAAAGTATTCTTGAGTTTTAGGGGGTATAATAATTGGAGATGGAATTGGTGACTTTTCAGTATAGAAA
>BQNB010062751.1:2246-26231 GCA_026074375.1 Tanacetum coccineum
GCCACCCATGGGCCTTGGGCCGAACTAGATTACTAATCTAATCCTTATACTAACTACTAGCTAAGACTTGTTACAACTTTGGAAGTGATCGACACTTTTCGTGTTTCCAACAAATCTATATATCTAAAACGATATCTTCTTTCTGGTGGTGAGGTAAATTCACCATTCTGATGGATTTTCAAAATAAACAAGTTGGCATTTGAATCTGTGTAACACATAAAACATCACCAAACAAAAAAACAACATAAGCAAAAACAATCATCTTTTGATATACAATGTAAACTCATTTTTACAAATGCAATATGCATGGTCTTAACTACACAATGGACAAAACAATCTAAAAGATTCAAAGAAAAGCTTGCCATAAATGAGACCTAAATCACCGATGGGGGTACTATGTGCACGATTCTGCCAAAATTTAACCATTTTCAAGATCTTGTTGATTTTCCTTGTGATTTTCAAGTTTAGGGAAGAAAATGAAACACATAATCAAGATAAAAATGAAACAGGGGGGTTTATTGGGTTTTTGATAATTGGTAGGTGGTGTATTATTGGCGAGAAAACAAAGATGACGAAAATGCCCTCACATGTTGGGCACATGATTGCACTTAATGAGCAAAAGTAATGATCGTTTGCTTTAATGGCTATTTTTTTTATCAAAACCATGCTCTAGGGAAAAATGTTATGAAAACTTAGTTTCAGTGGCAAGGTTGTGAACTTTGGAAACTTTAGAGACAAAATTTACAATTGACCCTTACATTTATTTAGGGTTTAGTGTTTGGGATGAATTTAAATGCTTTGTTAATAGTTTAGTGTTTAGTATGAGTTTTAATGCTTATACTTTTCTATTCTTAAAGTTATGATGTCAAGAATGTTATAAGTTGGGGTTTGTTAGTCTTGGTAGGATGGGGATATAATTGAACTTTATATGTATAAACCTTGATTGTTTTACTGTTACATTGAAATTTGTATGGTTATGTGAGTAAATTTTTTAATGAACATGTCTCATTTGATTTTGAGGAGTTGGTGTAATAAGAGTTTGCATGTTTGGAAACAAGGATAATGTTTGTAGAATACGTAAAGGGAGGGGGGTGAATACGTTTCTATTTAAAAACTTAAATCTTTTGCATCAAACAATCGATCAAGAATGATGTAATATGAAAAGTGTTTATAATAGTTCAACAAATAGTAGAGAGCATAAAACAAAGCATGTCACCACAACACAATACATAACACAAACGTAATGCAAAGATAAATATAAAGCGATAGACGAAAATATAAATGTAATGCGATAAGTAAAGGAAAGCATTAACCAGGCACGGTGATTTATAATGGTTAGGCCACGAAGTTCCTTTTTGCCCCACTCTACTCCCCCGCATGACGTCGCTTACACTTTCTTCGGTACAAAGCTAATAACGAGTTCTAGTTCGAGGTAGAACCAACCTATATTCGCTTACACTTTTCTGGTACTAAGCTAAATAACGAGTTCTAGTTCAAGATATAACCAACCTAACGTCACTTACACTTTTTCTGGTACTAAGCTAAATATTGATTCCTTCTTCGAGTATACCAAACCCGATATGTTTTGTGGCCCAACATAACAAAACGTGTGTTTTATGGCCTAAACACATAAAAATATCTAGTTTGTTGTATAATGAATGATACAAAATGGTGTATGATGATGATCCAAGACGTAAGTGTCAATTAGATATAAATACCTAATCTAAACATCAAAATCACTAAGCATGATATTGTTGATTAGAATAAAGATGATGATAAATATGACAATATCATACAAAATACTACACTATTTAGTTTTAGAGAGAGAGTATAGAGAGAGTGAGAAGGTGATGAGTAGAGGGAGGCGGGGAGGAGAGAAAAAAAGAAATATTAGATTAGAAAGAGAAGAATCACCACCCCTTAACCCTTCCTTAGCCCTCCTTATATAGTAAAGGAGGATAGACTAGGAAGCAATTAAGGGATATTACATATTACATATAAGTCCTTCCCTATTTGCACTAGTTAATCCCTACACATTATAAACTAGATAAATTAGCCATGTAATCAACACTTTATGTGTTTCTAACAATCTCCCCCTAAGGGATGATTACAAAGGCCATGCAAAAGTACGGGGATTAACAGTCTTGGGTCTTCCTCCAACATACTCTTCTAGATTCCTGAGCTGCTCTCTGCGCTTAAGTGTCTTGTCAATCTTGTCAACCATCTCATTTGATTTCTCGACATCCATGCTGGTCTAGTCTCTTCCCTTCAACCGTTTGTTACCGATGCCTAGCTTGTTCCTTTTCACCATGTTAACCAGGTTTTCACAAATCTTGATAAGAGTACCATCACATAATTTCCTTACTTCACTTAGCTTCATAAAGTATTTGATATTGTGTTGGTTGAGATACATAACTCCTTTATGTGTTCCAGACATTGTGAATGGTATCTTTTGGTCGATTTCTTCAAAGAACATCATAGGTTTGGTAAGGTTGAGAGTTTGTTGATAACTTTCCACTCTTAGTTGAATATCATCAACCCTGTTTTGGATCATGACTCTTCTGATGAACAGGAGAAGTGCATTGTTAATGTCTTTCACAAATTTCAATAGGAGATGGTGAAGTGTATCTTGGACTTGGAACAAATACATGTCTTCAACATCATTTAAGCTGAGTCTAGGAAGATCTGCATAGCTGAATTCATACTCTTTATCATTGGATCTCCTGACTACAATTGATGTTTAAAAACCATAATCCCATTTCTTCTTTACTACTACATGAACAACTGATTTGATCCTTAAATCTGAGTAGACGTTTCCTTTAGTTCTGGTACTCATTTCTGCCTTAAAGAAGTCAATTCTGCTATCATCCTAATGGTGAATACCATTAAGGGCTTCAAAGGTGTGACGATGAGTTTCTTTGCTCCATCTATCAAAGATCATATCTTCTATGCTTTGTTTGTAGTATCTGGAAACATATTGCTTGGTGATAGAAGTAGTGTAGTTCTCTTTCATGCTCAGACACATAAGGTAGTAAAAATCATTATTGTAGAAAGAAGGATGTGTTTTTGTATTTTTAGACATGTGTCTTTCAAACTTTCTAGGTTTTGACACTTCATCTTCATCACTGTTCCACTTAGCTTCTGTTAACGTTGCTGCTTTGAGTTGACTAACATGGTATTCGAGTTCCACATTATTCTGGTACTGCTGCTTTAGCCTTTCTAGTCCTGCACATTCAAAATCTGTTATTGTGAGCTCGTCCTTCTGGATGATTGGTTTAAGCTTCTTTGGTATAGCCACAGTGGATGGTCTAAAAATATGATTCTCATTTTTATCAATGTCTGATTTCAAGAGTAAATCAAACCATGTTGTCTTTCTTTTGGCAGCATACCATTCTGGATTTGAACGAGCCTGGATGTATTCATCTTCTGGGTCTAAGGGTCGTATGGTAGGAGTGTTAACTTGTGCATGAATCACGGGAGATTTTTTTCGCCTTGATGATCTAGAAGAAGGTTTGCCGACATCCTTTTGACGTTTCTTCTTATTCTCCCCCTCACAATTATTATGAGAATCCTAATTGTCGTGAGACCTCTTGTGAAAGGATGGTTATGCATCTTGAGCATTGAGGGCATCATGATCTAGACAGACAGATTCATAAAGAGTGTCATAAAGCTTTTGATTAGTAGGATTAGTCGTATTTGACTTGCTCTCGTGAAATCAGTTCAACAGCTTTAACTTTAGATCCATTTTTGAGAGATCATTAGTGGAGGTGGATAATTGAGTGAATAGATTGATTTGGTTGTTTATCATTACATCGAGCACAGAGGTGTTAAGACGAGGCCTAACATAGTTTGCAACGGCTTTTGGGATATGAGTAGGTAGAAGATTTTTGATTTCTGTCAGAACTTTTGCTTGGACAGCTTTCTCAAATGCTTCAGAAACATTGAAATTTGTCAGAGCTTCTAGCTTCTGATCATATTCTCTGAATTTCTGTGCGACTGCCTTCTTGAAGTTGATCTTCCTCATATTCTTTTTCACCTTTTGCATCAGCTTCTTTGCTTTGGCTTGGAGTGGGCTTGGTTGGGGAGTTGTTGTAGGATAAGGAATTTTCTTTGCTGGTAGAGATGGTATATGATGAGCATTCTTGTCCGAAAACATTTCCTGCAGTAAATTTTTTGTTGCTAGAACATCAACATGTTTACCAAGTGATACTTCGGAGGCACCTGATATATAGCTAGTTAGCTCAGGATTTTCGTATGGGTTATGCACCACTGAGGTTGTTTGAGCATCAGTATACACTAGATGACTTATAAATTCCGTCAATATATTTACAGGTGTTACATCTAGCAAGGTTTGAATGAAGTCTAGTAAGGAACTTGTAATCTTCGGACTGAGGTAGGTAAGAATTAGGTGTTGCAGTAGACTTGTTATGCATGAACACTCCATACCCTACAACATCATCATCTCCTTGTGGATTATCATTAGATAAATCCATAACAGATTCGTCAGCATCATCAGTTTCATTTGCACCTTCCTTTGTTTTGTCTAAACTTGAAGAGTAAAGGATTGCATCACTATCAGTATCTGATGAATCATAGTATTTGTTGTGAGCAGCACTCGATCCTTCTCCTGCAACTTTTTTCTTATTTTGCTTCAAACTCTCAAGTCTGCTAGCTTTTGATCCTTTCCATAAGTCTAACAATGACTGAACTGCTGGATCTTTAATTGCGGGACCTTTAAGTTTTTGTCCCCACTCAGCATATGTATCTGCAACTGTATCATCAAGTTGGTTGTCAATTGTCAATTGACTCCATCGATGTTGTTGAGTGTGTGGTTCTTGAATACTGAAGGATTTTGCAAGTTCACCTATAATTGCTTCTTTAGCGATAGTAAGAGATTTTGTTTTCCTTGGCACAGCATCTTTTTTGAGTTTGTTGGGAACATTAGATTCTTGATCACCATATCATATAAATCCTTTTCCTCTACCACTTTTGACTAGAGATACGTGTTGCTCTTCTGGTTCATTAACAATTTTAGCTTTCTCACTTTCCATTTTCTTAGCCATATAATACGTGTACCCTACTTTCTTCTTGATTGCATCACTGATCATTGCATCGGGAACTTTCATTCCAAACTTGTAGTCACCGTTATATTTTACCGGGGATATTCCCCTTTACCCAAAAAAACAATTTGGATGAGTTGATCATCTTGTGAACTGTGCAACTTAGAATATGATCTGCGAGGAACACTCTTGTTGTGTGAAAGAATGTAGTCAATGATAAGCTTGGTAAAGCGGGTGTACAACATCTTAGACATCTTTGATGGTCTGGATGATCTTTTAACTGTTTGCCATTCAAATTCATCCTAAATTAATGATGCGAAGTCCAAATTGGCAAAGTGAACGATACCCCATAATATCTGAAGTATTGGAAGTCTAACTATGTCCCAACTTGAGTCTTTTCTCGTAAGACACCTGTTGAGTACACTTAGAATAGCTCTCCATAGTTGATGAAGTCTTGTGGTGACCATTTTTGAAATGGCAATCATCTTTGTTTCAGGATCTTCATTATAACCAAGTGTCTTAATAAATTCAAGAATTTGAATTTTTGAGGGAGGTTTGGTATAAGTGTTGTTGGGATCAGGAGGAGGCATCTGCAATACAATTCTGAGTAGTCCAGGTGTAAGAGTGAAAGTATGAGTGTCTAGTTCGAAAGTGAATGTATGGTTGTTTTTGTTGTGGTTAATGGTTGTCTTAAACTGGTGTAGGTAGATGATCGATACGGTTGTAGTTAAGAAAACCGGTTTGTATAGCTTGTGGTGTCTTAGAATTTTAATGACAAATCTCAGCATTGTATCGGTGATATGTGAATCTGAAGCGACACGCTGGTTGTTCTTCTTGATGACAAGACTGTTAGCACGTGGAACCAGCTGTTCTTCAGAGACAATTTCAGCTTGAGAATTTGTTCTTGACATGTTGAATTCTGAGAATAAGATTCAGATTTTGATTAGTTTCACATGAATACAAACTTAAGAATATGTATTTCATTTTATGTTTTATTTCACTCTGTCAGTTTTGTATGGACGGGCATTTCTTTTTGTCCATACTTATGTCATTTTCTTTCTCATGTTCCTTTATTCTTGGTTTTGCTAACACGAGACATATGCTCTTTTCTTTTCTCATATGATTTTTATCTCTCATTCTATTTTTAGTTATCCTCAATTAAAATTAAGTTCTGGGATACTATTTCTACGAAATTAAAGATGGTAGAATGAACGAGAATTTTGAATTTTCTCATGCTTTAAAAATGTTCATCTTAACCAATCTTTAGAGAAATAGCATCATTTGAATGGAAGAATTTTTTTCTTCAGAAAATGATTGTTTCGCATGTGAATGAGTTTTCCTTCTAGTAAAATAACCTTGAGCCTCGAAGCTACACTGATTTGCTAAAGGGATACATTATCATCTTTTAGGGTGATAACTAGCCCTAATAGCCATCTTGATTTATCAGAAACTCTTAGTCAAATTATTTCAAAGTAGACTCAAAAGAACTTTTGTCATGGAAATTTCATTTGCAATGGCATTATGTTATTTTAAAAATTATTAGACAATGATGCGTAAAAATCTGTAGCAATAAAGTTTATAAAATCTGCACACATCATTACTATTATTTTTGGAAAATATCTCGTACAAGATTAAGTGCCTCGGGAATACCACACGTAGTACAAGTACTAGTATAGTAATCCACTTCACTAGTGGGGTTAATCCAAAGATCGACCACGAGTATTATAAATAATACCCTAGTGCAATGTGGTGAAAGCTATGAGAGAAATATCCAATATAACACATTTAATGAGAAAGATAGTTTATTTCAAAATATTCTTATATCTTAAACCACTTTTCACTACAATGTAAATCTTTGGCAAGTTTTAAGATATAGAAATATTTGATTAAACTATTTTTGACATTTTTACAGATAACAGATAGAACATGTATTCATTCATATAGAAACATAATCAATTTCATATCAAAAGAACTTAATAATCACAAGATTAAGAAAGTCAAATTTGATCAACGGTCAAAGTCAATGGTCAACGGTCAACGACACAGTCAAAGTCAACGGTGAAAATCTATAGACATGGTCAAACAAAGACAACAATCTAATCATCTAAGTTTAAGGTTTTGAGATTAATTTTACGAGATATTTAAAATCGTAAAAAGTTTACACAATTATATATATCTCTTTTAATACTCATTTAAATAATCCGTTCTTTTTTTCATGATTTTGAAAACGTTAATACTTTTTTGAAAGAGTTATTAAGTTTCAAAAATACTTTTAACATTTTGAACTTTTTGTATTATTTAAAAACCTTTTCATTTTGATATTTTGAAATTTCAAATCTTTTCGTGTTTTATTGATAAAAATATGTGAAGAATGTATCGTTTTTGTCAAACGCAAGACGAGGGTCAAACAATGTCTTGGTCTCGGTCCAATGTGCCTTTAAATCGGGTCAAATAATATGGTCTCAGTGGGCTTAAACATTGGGCCAAACAATATTGGGCTTGAACCGGTCCATTTGGGCTTAATCGGCCCACTATGGTTTAGTCATAACCGGTCCGTTAAGGGTTCGGTTGGGCTTAACCAGTTGTGGACTTAGGCTTTGGGCCTTGTGGTGGTTTGGTTGTCCATGGTTAACCGAACAAGGAGGATCGGTCGACTCATGGTGACCGACCGAGCCGTGGATCGGTGGGACCTTGGCGATTGACCGATCTTGGTGGATCGGTTCCACTAGGGTGACCGACCGAGGCATTGGTTGGTTGGCTTGGTTCAACCGATCCATGAGCATGGCTCATTTAGCTCGGTTTTGGACTTTAAGTCTTCATCTTTAAGGATTTTAAGTCTTGAGTCTTCTAATTTCACCAAAGGTCTTCACAAGCATTTTATCAAACACTTAGTCTTCACCTTCAAAAATCTCTAGTATTAGTGTTTAAGGCTTAAAGATTAAATATTTTTGTTACCAACTAGCAAGATTAATGATATTAAGCTAACAAATCAACATTATACATTCAAACAATCAAAACAAACACATCCTTTGAGCGGTTTGGTTGGAAAAATGTAACAAACACCACCTTTTTGATCAACTTAAACAATGATTCACTTAAATTCAAGTTAACACTAGCCTTGTATCATCATTATCTATAAAAACCCTTAAGAAAATTTAACATCTAAACACTTTCAATTTTTATGAACCCTAAATCAAAAACTTTGATTTTTCAAGATTTGTGAAAAGATGAAAGAATTTTTGTTACAAGAGTGATAAGAAGATGATTATTAATGACTTTCGTGTTTTACCTTTTGATCAAAAATGGTTTCTTATTTGGTCTTGTTGTTGTGGCCTATTCTAGAGAGAAGGAAAAAGGGGAGGAGATTTTTTTTGGTAAAATGTGTTAAGAGTGTGTGTATGGATCGGTTATAAGGGTATAAAAGGGAGGGGATTCGATTTTTGACAAAACTAGTCCCTAGAGGTTTTAAACTAATTTAAACTAAGCCTAAAGTTTAAGCATTACCCCTAACACCTTAAATATGAAACTAGCTAGCATTTTAGGTCCTCAAGATAGTTAACTAACAAAAGTTACACTATATACCCTTAACTTTAAACCTATTTTGCAAACATAGTCCCGGAGTTAATCTCGTTAACTCCTCCTCAAATGATGACCAATTAATTAACTTAAACACTTTTCCAAAATCATTTTCACAATTCTTTTTGAAATTTATTTTTTTTGAAAGTAATTTCTCCCCCTTAAACAAATACCCGTTCTCTATTTAAAGAGCTGTAAAATTTGTTTGAGTGTTCAAAATCTCTTGATCGTGAAAGTAATTTCTCCCCTTTAAACAAATACCTGTTTTCTATTTAAAGAGCTGTAGAATTTGCTTGAGTGTTCAAAATTGCTTGATTGTTTTTCCCAATTTGATTCTGATGAAATATTTTTGAACATTTTTGGAAATTATCATATAAAAGCTCGTTCTCCCCCTCGAACAATGATCGTAGTCTATTTAAAGATTTCTTGGATTTGTTCAAGCGTTTGAATTTTCTTGAAAATCTTTTTTCATTTAAATGACAAAAATGATTCTGATTTTATTTCCAACATTTTGAAAAATTTGTTTATCTCAAGCATGTTTAGTAAACACATTTTGAGGAAAATTGCTCGAGATAAAGAAAAGTAATCTTTTAAGGACAAAATGCGTTTTTTGTCGTACATTTTCCTTTTTGGAAAGCGCGAGTTGTGTAGCAAAGTATACACAAGTCATATTCTTTAGTTACAAAACTTGGAATGTTTTTAATCTTTGAACTCAAAACCGAAAAGACTTCTCTTTTTGTTGTTAAGGATAACTGCACTGACGCGTAGAATTTCTTTTTCTTTAGAGACCGGGTTGTTATCTGATATTTAATAACAAACCATAAGAAAATTTGAGATGACATGTATTAAAATTGTTTAAACTTTCAGTCGAACTTTATCTACAATCCCGTGTTCTTATTGAATGACATTTCTAAGGTCGTAGATATTATCAATTCTAAAAGACATGTCGAGAAGATTTTTTATGGTTTTTGAAATAATTTTTGATTTTTATAATTTTTTTTTGAAATTTTATATTTTTGTATTTAGTTTTTATAAATTTTGAAATATAAAAATCTTTTTGTCGTTTTCGTTTTTTATAAGCTAAACTACTTATGATACATAGGATATATGAAGTAGTAATCAGAATTACTCTTCGTCTGACTCTGCAAGACGTTTGATCGGGAATTCAAAGTGTTTGCTCGCAAGTTCTTTAGTAAAGATATCCACCAGCTGATAATCAGTCTTAACAAAGTATAGCTCAACAACCTCATTTTCAACTTGCTCTTTAATAAAGTGGTAGCGAACTGTGATGTGTTTCATCCTGGAGTGTTGCACAGTGTTTCAAGACAAGGCAATGGCGCTCTGAGAGTCAGAGTACAAAGGAATCTTGTTGTAATAAAATCCGTAGTTATTTAACTAAGACCGCATCCATAAGATATGTGCACAGCAACTAGAAAGGGAGATATATTCAGCTTCAGTTGTAGATATTGCAGTACATTTTTGCTTCTTAAACGACCAGCTTACTAGCTTTTCACCTAAAAATTGTGCACTACCCGATGTACTTTTCCTTGAATTTTGCAACGTGCATGGTCAGCATCTGCAAAAGTTGCTAGATTAAAATCGGTGTCCCTTAGATACCATAGACCCATATTAATGGTTCCTTTTAGGTACCAAAAGACCCGTTTAACCGAAGTTAAGTGCTTTCCGGTAGGCTTTGCCTGGTACCGGGCACACATGCAGATGGTAAACACTAGGTCAGGGCAACTTGATATGAGGTACATTAGTGATCTGACCATTCCTCGATAACGAGTTGGGTCAACTAGAGTCCTGTTTGGATCCTCATTAAGTTTTGATTGTCCCACACCATGGGGATGTCAACAGCATCTTATTTTTCAAAATCATACTTTTTGAGCATTTCAAGAACATATTTAGATTGATTAATGAAGATGCCTCTGGGATTTTGCGAAATTTAAAGTCCAAGAAAAAAAATGATATTTGTACCAGTATGAGATCATTTCCGTCCTTCCGAGTAAACAATGTCGGATCGACTACACCTTTGACAAATTTATGGCTGAGAAGGAATTTGGAGAGCAGGTTGTACCATGCGCGAGGAGCTTGTTTCAAACCATAAAGTGCTTTCTTCAATCTAAATACATGATTTGGATGATCTTGATTAACAAACCCTTCTAGTTGACTCACGTACACCTCTTCCTTTAAAATCCTATTCAGAAATGTCGTCTTCACATCCATTTGAAATACTACCATGTTCTTGCGTGCAACGTATACTAAGAATATTCCGATGGCTTCAATGTGAGTGACAGGTGCAAACGATTCTTCAAAGTCGATCTCCTCTTTCTGACGATATCCTTTTTGCAACTAACCGAGCCTAATTTTTAGCACACCGCCATATTCATCAAGTTTCACTTTAAAGATCCACTTTAGACTGATGATCATAGCTCTGTCTGGTCTTGGTACTAACTCCTATACTTTAAGCCGCTCAAATTCATGGATCTCCTCTTGCATGGCTTCGATCCAACAAGATTCTTCCATTGCTTCTTTGTAATTCTTCGGCTCTGCTTTAGCTAAGAAAGCGTGGAAATAGCACCATAAAGCATCAGTGGAAAGTTGACGTCTTGTAGAAACAGGTTTTGATGGATCGCCGATGATTGTTGTAAATGGATGATCTTTTGTCCATCTTTTGGTATAAATTGGAGGTTGTTAGAAAGTGTGCATGTTTAAAGTATCTACAATCCTTGAAGATGACTTAGCTGAGCTAGTGTCTAGAGGAGCAAATGAATTTGTAAATGTATCATTATCAAACTCTGCAACTTCTTCATTTGTTTCAACATTTCTAGAAATGATTAGTGAGTTTTTTGCTTCAATGTTTGGTGAAGTACTTAGAAAGGGAGCATCTTTATCAATGGAAGTAGAAGAAGAAGAAGCTCCGGTTGTATCTGGTGGAAGTAGTGTGGAGACAAAAATAGGTGTAGATATAGCACTTAAAGATTTGAAGTATTCATCGAACATTGGTTGAAACAGAAAATCCCAGTCATTCTTTGTAGGAGGTGTAGCTGATGTTGACGTAGCCTGGTTTAGCACGAGTCTTGAACTGATGTATCTAGAAGTCAAACCATGAAGATCGGGTCCTGAATCGAGTTGTTCAGAAGCCATCTTAGTAAGTTCATCAAATTGTACGTTCATTGTTTCCATTATTTGCCTGGTCCTTTTGTTGTAGATCCAGTACGCCTTCTAGGATGGTGAATAACTGATGAAGATTCCAATGTCTGCTTTAGGCTGAAGTTTCCCAAGATCCTCAAAATCATTTGTTGGGTAATATAAAGCACCAAAAATGTGAAGATACTTGAGTTCTGGTTTGCGATCTTTGAGCAATTCATATGGAGTCTTATTGTAACGGGTATGGTTTAGGGAGCGGTTTTGAGTATAACATGCAGTAGCTACAGCTTCAGCCCATAGAAACAACGGAGATTTAGAGAAAATAAGCATGGTCCTTGCAGCCTCTACCAACGTGCGGTTACGCCTTTTAACTACACCGTTTTATTGTGGAGTACGTGTTAGGGGTGTAATCGAGTCAAGCCGAGCTCGAGCTTAATAGGGCTTGAGCTTGGCTTAAAAAAACATAATAGGCTTGAGCTTGGCTTGATAGCTTTTCAACCTTTAGCCATCCAGGCTTGAGCTTGGCTTGAGTGGGATTTAGTCAAAGCTTGAGCTTGGCTTGAAAATCTTGAATGTATTCAAAATCATTGTACTTAATAGCGAAACGCCCAAAATCATCAATAAACATATGTATAAAGTAAAACAAACCAAAACCATAACTGAACACCATTAATAAAACCAACAATAACATTCTCGTACCAAAGTTCAATATTAGAAAGAAACATAAGCCAAAGTACCAATTAACATTCAAATGTACACAATATTTTAACAAAATATATCTTGTGAGGCTTCATAAGGTTCACAGACCTTGAATTCATGAGCAAAATAATCTCCGTAACTTGATGGATTCTTTTGCATTTTATTATAAGAACCTAAAAGATTTATATTGTGTTAGTTCACTACACCAACAATAACAAAGCACATGCTATTTCACAACTAAAATGATATAGCTATAACATAAAAGTATAGAACGGCCAAAAGTTAAATAAGAGATAAGAGAACTAATAACCTATAGCAAATTAATAAAGCATTTTATTGTGTAAATTACTATGTAATGTTGCAATCAGATACATGCACTTTTTAAACAAAAGCACTTCCATATCAAACATTAGTCATACTAGTTACAATGATAGTCTTTAGTGGTTGCTTTAGTGACAATGCATAATGGACATATTGGTGGATAATTTATGCACAATATTTTAAAACTTTTTGCACCATATTTTAAAGCTCGGTTAAAAACCTCAGATACAGAACTACAAACCAAACACCCAATTGTAACCATTCTGTACCATATTTTAAACTTTCTGCCATGAGTACTTTAGAAGCCTAATAATAAATATAGAACTACAAACTAAACACCCAATTGTAACCTTTATATATTCACACAAAATCTGATCAAAAGATCAACTTATAGTGACCAAATGTGAATCCTCTCACTATAGCAGACTAGCCCTATAGCCAAATGTAGTTGTCAAATATTTTAGAGCTTACAACAAGTTGAGATTTAGAGATGAATATTGAAGTAGCAAACAAGTCAACATACCTTAAAGCATTGTGCACGACTTCACGACAAGTTATCAGTTAGGACTGATCACAATTGGCACTTTTGTTCCCTTTAAACATTGCAATCATTAGTCATTAGTCAATAGTCAATACTACATAGATAGTAAATTCATAACTACAACTATATATATGTTCAAAATATTAATAACGTACATGGATTTTCTTCTTAACGCCATGAACGTTCCTAATCCAGTTTCCTCCCCAAAGTAAAGCTTGCACAGTCTCAACTCCTAATGATGCTCGATATTGGTCGATTAATCTACTTCCTGCACTAAATGTGGCTTCAGATGCTACTGTATTAATAGGGATTGCTAAAATTTCACGCTAACTTGGATAATATAAGATACTTTGACTCATTGCTCTTCCACCAATCCAATATGTTAAAATGCTTGTTTTCCTCTGGTGCACACATATGACACCCATCTTCAATGTATGCATCAAGATCAGTCTTTTGCATTGGAGCTGCTTCATTTTGCCTAACAAAGTTTTGAACTTCTTCGAATCCATATCCCATTAAAGTTTTTGATTCTGCCTTTAAAGCTTCTAACATAAAAGAACCATTTTTCTCACTTGAATGATTAGCAGATTCATTATAAATGGCAACATACTCGGTGTGTAGACTTTTTAGAGTCTTTTCCACCATTTCTACAAGAGTCTTACAATCCGCGGGATTGTATATTTTTGGAAAACAAAACGTAAGTGACCACTTCTTCACTCGTGGATCTAAAACCGCAGCAATAGCCATTAGTAAGTGGACCTCTGCCCAATACTTATTGAACTTTTCTTTCATTTTCTTCACTATTTCTCAAATGAATTCATTCTCATCATCTTTCTTGCCATCCAAAACTTGTTTTACCTTGTAAACTTCACAAAGAAAGAGATTTGATTTTGGATAGTCGCTTCTAGATATAATATTGGTAACATTGCTGAACACCTTCAAGATCCACCAATCTACTCTACCTTTACCCAATCATCCTTTAAAGGGCATGACTCATAATCAATGTCTCTTTCTCGATATTTGGGGAAAACTTCTTTGAACTTATAAGCGCTAGAAAGCATCTCATATGTTGAATTCCAACGAGTCTTGCAATCTAAAATTAGTTTCTTATTAGGCAACTTCATTTGTTGTGCAAGATCATTAAATGTCTTCGTTCGTGCTTCACTTGCATTGATGAAAGATATACTATCTCTCACATTTTTTATCACCGACTTAATTTTTTCCAAACCATCTTGAGCAATGAGATTAAGGATATGTGCACAACATTACACATGGAATAATTTTCCATCACATAATAACTTCTTATCTACCTCTAAAATTCTTCTTAGATCTTTTATAGGATTATCATTAGACGAAGTGTTATCCATTAAAATGCTATAAATTTTGTTCTCAATGTCCCACTCTTGAAAATACTCGTACAAAGCTTCAGAAATGTCAATTCCACGGTGTGGAGGAGGAAAATGCACAAAGTTAAGTACCCATTTGTTCAACTTCCATTTTTTATCTAAAAAATGACTAGTAACAACCATATAACCAATCTTCTGACATTTTGATTTCCACATATCCGTTGTCAAGCTAGTCGAATCAACTTTTTTAAGCATCTCCTTCAACTTTTTTTTATTCTCATAAACTCTAATAAAAATCACTCTTTGCAGATGCACGACTCAATCCAGGCCATTGTGGTATTCCTACCTTCATCATAAAGTCGAACCCCGCCTCCTCAACAATAAAAAAGCTATGCTCATGCATCAAAATCCAATGAGGAATAGATTCTCGCATCCTCATGTGATCATACTTTCCGTTTACAATCGCAGGTGCAAGGGCAGGCTCACTACTACTTACATTTGAACCATTCGGCTGGAAATTAAGAATCCCTTGTTTTTTCATTACAAGCTTTCTTTTTTGACAATGAAATTTTAAATGTCTACTCATTGACGTGGTGGTTCTTTGTTTGTTATATTCTAAGAGACTACCATAGTGATTACACCTCGCCTTAGTTACACCATTTTTTTGTACTTTTTCAAATTCATTCCACACTTCAGCAGTTTTGGTCCTTTCAACCTTTGGCTCCCTATTATCTATTGATTTTTGCCTTTTACTTGTTTGAAACTCTTCGTTACTCCTATTTTCGTCATCAATCCTTGGATCGTCTTGATGCACATAAGGGTTAGAGGTTGAATCATCAAGTACAATTGGATCTTGTGTTGTTGACATCGATAATCTATGTATACACAAAAACATAAAATTAACAACGCAATATATAATCATTCAACAAACACACTAATTATTTTTATAAATTTTAGCTAAAGCAAGTAAGCAACTAACAATGTTATATCAAGATAAAAAAACACAGAGCCATGGTCATGCATATCATAGTATCATACTTATTGCATTTATAAAAAGTGGAGTATTTCAATAGACAAGTTGGTAGCTTACCTTATTTTAGAATATAGACACCATCTATCTAGTTACAGTATAACAGTAATATATAGATATATCATGGTCTATTTTTTCCTTTATATGAACGATATTCAAAAGTGAGAATATAGCATAGATTTTGTTTAGACAATATATAAGATCAGTTTATTATGATGTTAACACTTAACATTATTAAATAAAAGTTGTTGAGAGTGAACTTACAATTTTTCTGGAAGAATAAAGAGAGAAGCTTTGAACTTGGTGGTTGAATGATCAGAGAAGAGAATGAATGCCTGATGAACTCGAAAGTGAAAAACTATGAAGAATACAAAGAGTTAGATCACCAATCGTTAGATTAACTAGGTTAAAAGTGCTTCTAGAATACTTAAACACTTATATTTATGAATTAAGTCCTTATAAATAGGTTAATACTTATAAATGAACCCTTAATTATTTATACGAACTTTTTGGGAAAATATATCTACATTAAAGCTTGAAAAAGCTTGATAAGAACTCGAGCCAAGCTATCAAAAGCTTGAGCTCGGCTCGTTATAGGTTTTGAGCCTATTTTTAGGCTTGAGCTTGGGCTTGAGCTTGATAAAAGCTTGGCTCAATCAAGCCAAGCTCGAGTTCGAGCTCGAGTTATTTGATAAAAGCTTGATTTGATTACAGCCCTAGTACGTGTAGTGGATGTATTATGATTAATTCTAACCTCTTCCGTGTATTTTCGTAGTGTCTGATTAATAAACTCTGTGTCGTTGTCGGTACAAAGATATTTTACTGTAGCATTCAGACCGACTTAAGCTTGCTTTAAAATTTTGATAATAATCTCGGGAGCTTCATCTTTCGTTCTCAAAAACTTCACCCAAGTAAAACAAGAATAATAATGAATGATGACAAGAATATATCTTTTCTTGTTTATACTTTCTACCTGCATCGGTCCACACAAATCCATATGCAGCATTTGAAGTTTCTCATTTGTACTCGGTTCAGGCTTATGTGGATGGGATTCCTTCTTGATTTTTCCTATTTGACATGCCAAACACAAATGATCTTTTGTATACTTCAATTTGGGTAGCCTTTTGACGAGACCTTGTTGAGCAAGTTGATTGATGGTGTCGAAGTTTAAGTGAGAGAGTCTACAGTGCCATAACCAAGATATTGTCTTTGAAGATTTGGAGAATAGACAAATTGGAGAAGACTTCATCATAACCGCCATTGAGATTGTATAAAGATTAGAACCACGAGATATCGATAGTAGATCAACACCTTCCAAGTTTCTTACAAAACAAGTGTGTTTTCTGAAAGCTACTTCGAGATCCGAATCACAAAATTGCCCAATGGAGAATAGATTATGACCAAGTCCTTCAACGTAGTTGATAACATCAAATATTTGATACTTTTTAGTGTTAATTTACCCCTTAAAATACTTGCAAATGTTTCTTAAATACTTGAATTCAATACATTTGCTGTTATTTGTTATTTTCAGGTAAAAAGCAAGTATATACAAGAAACACGGGATTTTGACACAAAAACGAGCAATAATTAATTTTGCAAGCTTAGAAGACATTACGGTGTAACGTCCCGCATGAATTATGCCGTAATCTTTTATTAATTACGATGATTTGGTGCTGACGAGGCATTGCGGCGTAACGTCCTGCAGGAGTTACGCCGTAACCAATCTTAATACTAAAAGCAGGAATGCTACGTCAGAAGGTTTATGGCGTAACGTGGTTGATGCCATTACGCCGTTAAGTATGACTTATCCAGGGACTAAGTTGATCATTCTTTATGAAGTTTCAAGGATCAAATCAAAAAACAACAATTGCGATGGAGGGCCATTAGCGCAAAATTCTCAAAGTTCCAATTTACTATATAAATGGGACGTATGGAACAGATTGGACATCAATTCAATTATTATTGTTTTCTTTGGTTTGTTCGGTGGATTGGAGCGACAAAAAGGATAAGACAAAAAGGGTTTTATCCCCTTTTGTCTAAAGTTCGACGGAACAAGAAGAGAGCAGCCAAGTTGGTTGCTTGATTCGGGTATAGGGCGAACCCCTTCGGGTTCATCACGGGATCTAACTAGAAGATTGAGAGCATTAATTCAGCATGATTTGTACATGATTCCTTAACAATTACAGTTTGATTTCAATTAATTATTTTTAATGATTTATTTGATCTCGGCTTAATTTGTTGATGGCTAATATTTATTATGTTTAATTTTGTTCTTGTCATTTAATTTGTTAATTATTCCTTGGATATTTATTTTTGATCTCTTTGTCTAACCATTGTTTCGCTGGATATCCATTGACTATCGTGTACCCCTGGGTTTTGGTAGTATTGTGGGTGGTTTAGATCATGAATCCTATCATTAGATTACCACTTGAACATGAGATTAGCAGGGTACTAGGGAAGGTTAATCATCCTAACCCTAGTGTAGGAACTAACCAGGTTACCGCATCTATCACGTAATATACTTAAAAAACACAGAAACTCTTTCAGAGAGGGTTAATAATCTGTATATGTTATTAGACTAGTTCTTGAGATAGTTGGGATTAATTACTATGACATGGTTGCCCTACCTTCGTGACTTTTGGGGGATTCGGGATCGTAGGAATTATGACAGATTAAATATATTTATTCAGGTCTATTGACTTTAGAAACCACTAATAAAATAAGAATTAGACATTGCAGTTGAGATCAAGATAATTAAACTTAGGATATTTAATTAGTTAAATGAGTTTATCTTCTTAGCGGTTTTCTACTATATGACTTCTATTGATTGATTAAAACCACTTTAATTCCTTTCATTTATTCTCTTACAAACAACTTTGAAAATGTGACAATCATTTAAACTCAGATTTAAACCGCCCTTTAGCTCTTGGGACGACCTCAGATTTACCAAAACTACACTACTCACGATCGGGTTTTCTGCCCGTTAGTGCGTTTGTAAGGTGTAATGAGTTTTATAAATTTAAAACATGGTAAATAAATATATAATATAAAATACACATCAGTAGTAAACACGTGAAATAAGAATATTTCCCATTTGTAGATCTCCATATCCCATAATAGCTGCAAAATGATCATTGCCAAATCGGACTGTTCTGATAAACATGGAAACAAAATTGATGAGCTTATCATGGTATCCAGTCATGTGTTTGGAAAACCCGGAGTCTAAATACCAAAGAACAATTTCAACAATCTGTACAAAAAGAAAGAAGAAAAACATATTTACAAAAGGGCGAATCCTCAACTTTTTATTAGGTTCCGGGTTGTTAGTGAACCTAAGTGACTCCTAGATAGTCGAACTTCCAAGGTGGAAGTTCCTCATTCCGAATAAGTTTTTCAATTCCAAAATCATGTAAATTAAATGGATGTGATTCCGTATTTAACATGCATTTAGAGAGCGGCATTGGCATATCTAAGACTTAGTTTAGGACACGATACATCAACCGGAATTTCTATGGTTGTTAAGATATGCCCAAGAGGTACAACTATGGTAGACGTGTCATTAGAAAGAGAAGGGGGGCATGGTTTTCCTACCAAGTTAAATTTCCTACTAGTGGGTATCCATTTAAGTCCTACAGTTTTAAAGATCCATCATGTTAGTTTCCATTCACTTTTAACTTTTTGTTTTGCAGATTTAGCCACTTTACGTTTTTGTATTTTCTTAAGATATTAAACAACAAAAGCATCATGATTTGCAAAAAACAAACATTCATTACAAGATAAGTTAATGGTATCAGAATTCTTTGATAAAGCAACATTCTTAACATTCACATTACAATCTGAAACATGATTGTTCTTATTAGCACGAATTAAACTTATTATGGTGGGCTTCTACTTTATTCTTCATGCTTCTACTTGATGATTGAGGATCCTATCATTCTTTGTATTGCTCTTAGCCTTTGATCCGCTAGCAGTAGTAGAGCTTACTCTTCCTATAGAAGGGAACATAGTATTGTCAGTCTTTCGAGTGTTTTGCTTTAGTGCATGCTTTTGTGTGATTGTCTCAATTGTCAGTTTTGTTCTAGATGCATCTACGTAAGGATTATTATTCCTTTTATTGCTTGTAGAGGTCTTCGAGTGAAACGGAATAAGGCACTAACATACACTAACAGTTCTTGAATTCGCTTAGCAAACTTAGAGGCATGGCCTATATGTTCAATTAAAGGTTTTAATGCTCTAGCTTCTTCTAATAATTCATGTAGTGTTGCTACGTGCTCCTTAGTGACTTTTAGATAATCGCGATGCACAACCCTATTGTTCTTAAAGTACGCATTGATTGGTTCAGACTCAATCTTAAGCAAACCTGGGGCAAGAACTTTTATGCAATTTTCAATTATCTTGTTGGTAGTCAAGTGTGAATTGACTAATTTGATAAATCATTTTTCTCAACAACTTTAGGAATAACCTTTGATTTTGGAAGCAGAGTTACTAAATAAAGTTTATTTCCTGAAGTTGGAGGTCTAGAAAGCTTAGTATTCACACTTGTACCATTATGATTCATTTGAGATTCAGAAAACTTTCCTTTTAACTGTGCTCTTAACTTGTTGTTTTTAGAAATCTAATCATTTAGTTTTTGTTCTAAAAAGTCAGTTTGAAGTTTGGTTTTTGCCTGTGTCTGCTTGATTGAATCATACAGGTTCTTATATTCTAACTAAATATGTTCTCTTTCCTTAACTAGGGAAGAAACCTGAAAAGCTAGTAACACGTTCTCATCTTCTATTTTCTAAATCCTAGAATTAAAACTAGGTAATTCACACTAAGTCTTTTGGCTTTTTTGAGCTAAAAGATGTGTCAACTCATTGATTACGTGTAATTATTCTTGCAATTGCACTTTTAGATCATTTATCTCAGAAGATTAATTATTGATCGTTTGAACTAAAAACTGTTTATTTTTCGTGTCAGGATCATTAAGAATCATTTGTTCTTTGTGATTTTGAAAAGCAATCTCAAGAGTAATGATGTATTCCTCAAGTTTTACAAAACTTTTTCGCAGTTCACACAATGATTTGTTTGATTCTTGAAGATCTAAAAGCACAATATCGAGACTTTTACACTTTCCACAGTTATCAACTTCATTCAACGAATGCAAGTAAGTGCACATAATATCACTAGCGATATTTTCTTCTAAGAGTCGATCATTGTTGATTAAAAGTTGTTTCTTTTTAATTTCAAAATATTTCTTTGCCACAAAACATTGATCAACCTCGTCTTCCATTTGTTCAAAAATATCTTTCATTTCTGTAACCTCTATAATAAATCCCTTTTCAAAGAGTTTGAAAGTTTCTTTTAGGTTTTCAGAAAATGGCATGACATCTTTTTTAAAAGCACATTTTATATTCGATTGCTCCCAGCAACAAATCTCATGAGGAGACAAAGTGGTTCTCCTTTTAATGCATTCATCAAACTTTGTGAGAAGTTCTCGTGCTTTGTTTAGATTTTTGAGAACTTGACTGGTTGATAGGAATTTTTTCGGAAAAACTTTAGGTTTTGAAACAATTACAAGAGGACTTGGTGTAGAAAACCAAAATAGTTGTTCTGCTGACAATAGTGTTTGTGGAACAAAATACTCATAGAGTTTATTTAATTTGGAGTAATCAATCAGTTTGGTATTTATAACAGTTTGTTTTTTAAGCATTTTCAACCGCCTCTCTTCAGCAAGTATCAAAGTTTCCTCAGAATTACTCACAGATATAGGATTATGTTTATCAATTAACACATTACCATTATATAACGCAGGTTGTAACCGTTGAGCTTGACGAAGATACAAAGGATTTTGATAACCTAAAGCCGTTTTATGAGTTTCATCATAAAAATTTTGAGGTTTGGTTAGCATGTGCATAGTTTAAGAAGATGAAGCATATTTGAAAATGACATTTTCAAGTTTCTTTTCAACTTTTTCCAAATCCACAATTTCACTGATGTTCTTCTCATATTTTTCAGACGACTCTTTTTTGTATGTGTCAAACTTATTTTTCACAAAATTAACCTGGTTGGTTAAGTCCTCCATTTGTTTTCGTTGAGAAAAGACTTGATTTTAATAATCAGATACTTTTCTATTACGATCACAAATGACAGTTCTTAACTCGCGATCTAAAAATGCTTATTTTTCAGAACAAGAGTTTCTAGGTGCATTTTCTAAAATCCTGACTTTTTTGTTGTATCGTTCAAGCTCGCTGGTTAATGATTCGTTCACACTTTTTCCCTCTTGATTTACCATGTTATATTTTTCTATTTGAGATTTCATTTGTTCAATTACAGACAACATCATATCATTATTTTGTACTAAAGGAAGAACATAGTTATTGTTGTTACTCGTAAGCTCATTGGTATGACTCCTTATTGGATACAATGATTTCAATATATCCCAGCTCTTGTATATTAGAATTAAGCATATCAGAATCATGATAATTGTCGTAATGAGGTACCTTAGAGAGTATGTCAGAATCATAACGAGGTTCAACCGTGTCATCATTAAGAGAACCAACAAGAGACAAATTTTCCATGAAGATTGCATTTGTTGTATCTTCATCATCACAGTCTTAATCATATGCATCAATGTGGTATGCCTTAAAATTTATTGTAGCTTGTAACTGTAGATCCTACAATCATCAGTTTCTTTCAAACTATCAGCTAAGAAATCATGTTGCTCATCATTCAATACAACTCCTGGTTCTTGTGCTTGAGCAAGTAGCATATTATCCTTAAACCCTTTAGAATCTTTCACCCTTTCCTTTGTAGTACACTGCTTAGCAATATGACCTTCACCATTACACTGCCCTTGTTTGATTTGCCCCTGCATTTCCAGCTGTATTGCTAACCCTTGCTCTTAAAGCTTGATTGTTTCTAGCATTGCTCGTATAACCTTGAGACTGTCTGCCTTGAACATTCTAAACTGAAACTTGGCCGTTTTGAATTATAGCTTGAGTTCTTGGATTAGACGAAGTTCGAAGTTGGTTATTTGTGGGAGGAAATTTTGAGCAGTATACCGAACTCAAGAAAATCATAGCTTTGTTGAGACTGACTATTGGATCATCTATTAGAAGAAAGGTTGGTATAGGAAATCCTATATCAGGTTACAATGTTAGTGGTTGTTGAACAAATGTAGGTGCATAGCTCTGAGGTAGAGGAGACTAAATAATTTATTGGGTTATTGGAGTGCTTGATTGGTAGTGTTGATATGGTTGATAAACTTTAGATGGTTAGGCTTGATACTGTGTTTGATGACTATTGTATGAGGGAGGTGGGTTGTATATATTTGCCAGCAAAGCAAGTGGTTTTAGGAATCGTTGTTGCATTTTTTGAACTTCTTTAACATCTCTTTCATTGTGTTTGAGGAAAGCATACAACTGCTCAAGGTTCACACTGTGAAGATCTCTTGCTTTTTTAGCTGCTATGACAAACCTACTCCACTTAGGTTGAAGATTATTTTAAAACTTCGTGTTGATTTGTATGTTTGACATAAGCATTTGAATCATTTTCATGTCAATGATCAGTTTAGCATATCTCAGATAGTATGAGTGGATTGATTCTCCAGGCTCAGATGTGAATTTATCAAATTCATCATATAGCATAGACTCACGTTCTTGCTTGGTCATCTCTGTGCCTTTGATGACATGAAATAACGTCTATTTTATAGCATCATTTATCCCATGTTATTAACCCATTTTGTATAGTTATTGCAAAGAATTGTTACTTAATCATTTATATTAGAGAATTGCAGTAATTATGGAGTACTTGGTGAATATTTGCAAAAGGCACACATTTTAGAGCATAAATGAAGAGTTCGAGAAAGTCTACTGATTTGACAGCTAATACGCCGTATTATTCTATACCTATACGACGTATCCAAGACTTTGACGAATTAAAAGACCATTGCCTGACTTTGAAGAATATGTCGTATCCACATCAACGATACGCCGTATATAATACTTTGGTCAACAAAGAAGAACTAACTAGATTTACATCAATATGCCGTATCCATCAAGAAGATACAGCGTATCCGTTCCTGCACTCACCAAAGACCACAAAGGAATGAAGCTCAATACGCCGTATCTAGAAGAAGTCAATACGCCGTATTGAAGATATAGTATGTGAATATTCTGGAAGATATCAAGCGTGGTCCCTACTTCAAGAAACCCCCAATACGTCGTATCCAATGCCTTGGATACGCCGTATCGACTTGTTTCCAGACCCTATAAATAG